>OZ020279.1:14240111-14362901 GCA_963971205.1 Aethes cnicana | reverse complement strand
GTTCCAAATTATTAAAACATAACAAACATAAAAAGTAGCAATATGTCCTACTATGACATATTGCTACTTTTTATGCCGGAAAACACATAATTCTCGCGGGAACGCGATAACTGAATTACACGCGGTTGAAGTCGCGGGCAGAAGCTAGTGTAGATATTAATGTGTAGAGATAATCTACTACCGGAACTCCCACGCCACCACATTTCATAACGCTTCAATTTATTTATTATCAAAAAAATAAAAAAAAACGCTAATTCTCCATCTCATCTCTTCTTTTTTTCATTTAAAAAGCACCACCAACACTCTTAAGGCATAGTTGATGGCTGTTTCAGCACGCACACATGCGGTGAAAAAGACGGCTATCTTTTCAGCTAAAATATCTTGAAAAGAATCCGATCCTTCGATAAAATGAGGTTAAATGGGTCATTTATTATTTCATAACCATCATGTAAAAACGAATACTACAATGCTAGGAAAACGTTCGTTTTCATTCATCTTCTAAGCAATATCCACTATTTATGTTGCAATCGTAATGAAAAAATACCTTTACCAATGGCTTCGATGACGTTACCCTTTGTTGTCATAACTCTATGAGATTCATCAAAGTATTCAAAAGATTGAAAAAAATCTGTTTGTTACGTGACGGTCGCTCCATTGTCCACGTACCACGAATCTTTGTCAGTCTCCTCGATACCGTAGGCTAGAGTTAGGCCACTCACCATCGCTACATTCACAGATTGCTTTGGGACATTACGCTCGTCTACGCGTCGGTTCTCTAGAACGTTTTTAGCGCGTACTATGAGCATTTGGAATGAACTCCCTGCTGAAATTTTCCCTCTGCGCTACAATATGGGATGTTTTAAAAAGGGTGTCATTAAATATCTACGGGACCGGCAACGCATTGGTGACGCCTCTGGTGTTACAAATGTCTGTAGGCGGCGGTAACCGCTTTCCATCAGGTGGGCCGTCTGCCTGTTTGTCCGTCTATAATAATAATAATAATATAAAAAAAGGTCTGCCGTCCGCTATCCATTTCTTGAACGATCTAACTTTGTGAAAACCTTCTCCACAGTAGTTAAGTTACATGTCTTCATTTTCTACTTGTTTTGCGCATTGTTTTCATAACATTTGACATTTCGTACCATAAAAAGTTCATTGGTACTTTCGCTGTCACCCGTTTTTTTCTCATTTAGCCATTGACCTATAATAACCTATGGACGAACAGTGCCTCACAGTATATGTCAAAATACATGGAGCAAACTGACATTAGAAAATACGTTCCAATATCCTAATAACGCCTCTTTATAATATGTGTCAAGATAAATATTTTATACAAAAGTAAACCTAACACTATAAGACTTAAGTGTCAAATTTAATGAGCGCCAAACGGGTGCCCAAGTTGTTCGGGCACCCGTTTTGACGGGCCATTTTTCTTGGGCTGATTGTGAATCCTTACTTATAATAGATCAATGCTTCAATGATTCAAATTGAATTTTGCACATAACATAAGTAAACTCAAAGGCGCGAGCGGTATTTGAACCCTACCTACCTACAATACAGACTCTCATGCAGAGGGTTGGCCATAGACCTAATAGTGAAGTGTTCCCATGTTAACAGATTTGCTATCCCTAGTCTCTACTGCAGGTGTCTTACTCGAAATCTCCAACCTGGCTTTAATTCATAAAGTCTTTTGACTCTTGTGCTGGGGCTCGGTGGCCGATATAAATGGGCCAAAGAAATAAGAGAGCGTGAGACTTTCTTGACAGTAAGGAGTCACCGCCTCCCACGCATCCAACGTATGTAGAGATCTTCTACTATCTAAGGTCCCGCGCCTTCACATTTCAAAACGCTTCAATGTATTTAAAAATCACCACCAACACTCTCAACACATGTGTGCGTGCTGAGACAGCCATCAACTATGCGTTGAGAGTGTTGGTGGTGCTTTTTAAATTATAATAAAAAAATGAAGCATTTTGAAACGTGAAGGCGCGGGACTTTAGATAGTAGAAGATCTCTACGTACGTTCGTATTGCAACACTCTAGACGCTCATTCTCATTACAGACTATGAAGATTGAAGAAGCCTTAGTATTTATGGAAAAACCTACCTACTTAAGGGCAGTAAAGAAGGTATTGATACTCAAGAAGGTCACTGAATTCAGTATTTATTTTCAATTTCAGACTGCCCCCCAGAAGTCGAAGAGCACCCGTCTAAGATGGAGGTGGAGGAGACAGATATCGCGAGGACGGTAAGTGCGCACGAGTTGGTCAAGCTCATCGCACTATTTGCCCTCGTGCCGGAAACAAGAAAATTATATGGACTGACAATATCCTTACATTGCGTAGTACATCGGAACAGCTCTGTATCATATAGGGCGCTTAAAATTTTCATATAGCCAGCAGAGATATCTATTATTGCATTTACCACTTATGTCGTGTTGTGTAAAGAGGGATATCTTATTGCCAATTTAGAATTATATATGCCATGCCATGACAATGCTAACACTGATTTTCTGAAACTTAAAATGTCAATGCCATTGATACTATGAATGTAATGACCAGGTTTGACATGACAGCCATAACATACCACACCACACACACGACAGTGGCGCCCATTACAAACAGGCAGGAGACTAAAACTCTACTACTACTACTACAGCCTATTTGCGTCCCACTGCTGGGCACAGGCCTCCTCTCGTCACGAGATGGTTTGGGCTATAGTCCCCACGCGGGCCCAGTGCGGATTGGGGACTTCACACACATCCTTGAATTACTTCGCAAATGCGTGCAGGTTTCCTCACGATGTTTTCCTTCACCGAAAAGCTCAGTGGTAAATTCAAATTGAATTTCGCATATAAATAATTTCAGAGGTGCGAGCCGGATTTGAACCCGCAACCCTCTGCATAAGAGGCGGTAGGTCAAACCACTAGGCCACCACGGCTTCAACTCCCTATATGCGTTAACTTCGGCTCAGTACTAGGAACATTAACAGAAACGATACCGTAATAGTACATTATTGCAGAGGCCGCCAAGTAGCGCATTGCCGGACGAGTCAGTTAGAAAGCTGAGCGAAGCGAAGCCTTCTATTAGTACGAGTCCGGCAATCGAAATTGCGGCCACAAACAGAATGAGTCAGAACATGCGCGCGTCAGCGAATCGCAAATTTGGAATGTACTGTCGAAAAGGTAATTTTGAATTTGACGGTGAAGGTAACTGCTCGATAGTTTGATTGTAAACGAGGTGGGTAACACCTCGTGACAACATACGTAGCCTGTGCGAGCGTTTGAAGCGCCCCCTGGATGTAGATAGCTCTTGATACAGAGCTTTTCCGATGTACCTACGCCGCAATGTAAGGAGTCGCAATGAGCCTTCTGTACTCCGAATGAGATGGCGCCTGTCGGCTTATCAAGAGACATACGACCATATTAATATTATTATAACTAGTTAGGTAACGGAGACTTATTTTTTGTTTAACGAAAAACGAGAGCAAAATGAAGGTCGAAGATTCCAGCTTGCACCTACAGTCGAGTTCGCCAATATATACACACTTTTGCACCTTACCACGTTGTAATAAGGTCCAAAAGTGTACACATATTAATGAACTCGACTGTACAACGGCTGTCCGGGCCAGAGGGCGTGCAATTACACTTGAGCTCGCCAAAGTAGCGCTATACAGCACATTGGTCTCATTAGATTTTTCAGTCATCCACCCTATTATTATTACACACTAGCAAACCCGGCGAACTCCGTTTCGCCACCAGATGGCGCTGTATTTTTCCTGAATATCAGAGATGGCGCTGTATTTTTCCTGAATTTTCTTTGCTATAAACCTCACGGAGCCCGAGACCTTTCCAACGAATGCAAAACCGTGGAAATCGGTTCGTGCGTTCTGGAGTTATAGCGTCAGGAAGGAAAACCCGACTTATTTTTATATAGTAGACATAACCTGCAAGCCGTGGTGGCCTAGTGGTTGGACCTACCGCCTCTCATGCAGAGGGTCGGGGGTTCGATTCCGGCTCGCACCTCTAAGTTTTCTTATGCGCGAAATTCAATTTGAATTAACCACTGAGCTTTTCGGTGAAGGAAAACATCGTGAGGAAACCTGCACGCATCTGAGAAGTAATTCAAAGATGTGTGTGAAGTCCCCAATCCGCACTGGGCCCGCGTGGGGACTATAGCCCAAACCCTCTCGTGATGAGAGGAGGCCTGTGCCCAGCAGTGGGACGCAAATAGGCTGTAGTAGTAGACATAACCTGCTAAAATAAAAGCTTCCATTCCAGCTATACGCAGACTTCCCCAGCCCACTCGTGAATGGCTACCATGACAGCAGCGAGCCGAGCCGCCGCCTCGTCCGGTGGGAGGACGTCGTCAACTGACTCCCCCCTCCCTCTGTCTTGACAGCAAATGTATCGAGACTCTCATATAAAAGCCAAAACATTTAAGAAGTGTTGGAGGACTATTCAAATAAACATTAGATATTAGAATAATAACTCGATTTTTGTAAAAATATAAAACCCGACTGCAAACAATCTTTTGATTTCACATATCGAGGGTTCCCAAGTCGCCTTAAGAAAACAATAAAATTTGAATTTGACGTAGAACATAGAAAGTTCACAATTGTAAAACAAAGTATCTCGACTTATTGGGTTTGAGCACGGAACCCTCGATATATTATATATTTCCCTTCATTAACCGACTTCAAAAAAAAGAAGGAGGTTCTCAATTCGTCTGTATGCTTTTTTGTATGTATGTTCCGCGATTATTCCGTCAATTGTGCACCGATTGCGATGGTTCTTTTTTAATCGAAAGGTGGTATCTCCGAATTGGTCCCATATTAATTTGGTTCAGTTCTGATGATGGGTTCCATGACAAAATGAGGGAACTCCTCAAAATTTGCTAGCACGTAGATGATTTTGGTATCAATTTTGAAGACTTCAGAGTTACCTATGTATTTCCATAGCAATGTTTGGAACTGTAGCCGAAAAAAAAACCGCCTTCAAACTCCGAAAGACTGCGAAGTCGGTGTCAAGTGAACCGACCCAAAGAAATGATAATCATATAGTGAACTTGACATTGACATCGCAGTCTGTCGGAGTATAAAGGCGGTTTTATTTTTTTTATTTAAACATTTCTCTCACGACGCCTCGCAAGCTAAAATCCATCCAGCCACTTAGGCTACACAGCGTGCCAAAAAATATACATACATACATAGTACATACATACACTCGAAAAACATAACCCTCTTTCTGGCGCAGTCGGGTAAAATGTCGCGGTACCGAGGTTGAAAAAAAAGCACTGAGTGTCAAAGTTAAATTAAAAAAAAGATGTATATCGAGATGCGTTTTAAGACTTTTAAGTTGTTACGGAAAGCTGGCCGAGTGTCAAACATTGATCTATTATAAGTAAGGATTCACAATCAGCCGGAGAAAAATGGCCCCGTCAAAACGGGTGCCCGAACAGCTCGGGGACCCGTTTGGCCTTCGTTATAAAGAGGCGTTATTAGCATCATCATCAGCATCATTTCAGCCGAAAGACGTCCACTGCTGGACATAGGCCTCCCGCAAGGCTCGCCACTCAGACCGGTCCTGTGCTACTAGCTAGCATATTGGAACGTATTTTCTAATGTCAGTTTGCTCCATATATTTTGACATATCCTGTTAGTCACTGTTCGTCCATATGTTATTACTTATTATAGGTCAATGGTGTCAAAGTTAAATAAAATAAAACCCCCGGTGACCCCCGCTCTGGGTTTTATCTCGTCCAGAGGTTGTCCATCGCCATTCAGCGCGGTAACGCCGTTAGAGTGATGGGCACTTTTGGGCGGGAGCAAACTCGGGCCGGATAGTTGATTTGATTTTAGATTTTAGGTTTAATTTTGACGAAGCATGGTGTGGATTTAATGATGTCTATGCGTTTTAAGTTGTTACGGAAAGCTGGCACAATGGATTCCAGGCGTGAATGATAATCTATGTGTGCGTCACAAATTGGTTACATATAGGTGAATCAATAGATAACAAAACAAGGGTGTTTTTAGACAACGCTGTCATATAACTGTCAAAATTTACAGAATATCAAGAGCCTCCTTTACTTCTCCTTTTAGACCGGGAGATCTTTTTAGACATTATTTCTCCTTTTAGACATTACGCGATTGCCTACTCCGTTTTTCATCGACTACCGGAAAATACAAGATTTTTTTTGGTACAAATCGTTCGACTTTCGTAATTTATGCGACACGTTCGATTAACGCTCACGCGATTGGCGCCCCCGGTACTGGCGCTATGACCATGATTTTCCTTTTCGTCTTTTGACATTAGTTTCGTTTATTCCATTCGTGCCAGCCATGTGCCAGCTTTCGTGGATCGGTCTGTATATTATTTAAGATGCGTAGTAAGGTGGAAAACCCAATTTGGGCACGTTTAAAGACTTAAAACTAAAAATTGGGTCGAAATATAGGTCTCGAAAAAAAACATTTGAGAATTGATATGCACTCTTCAAAAGTTGCGGTGGGTAGGTATGTGCCCGCGCATCGCCCGCGCACGTACCCACCGCATCTTTTATGACGGAAATGGCAGCCCGCTGCGTCATAACTCATCGCTATTGGTTGAAACGACACCCCGGCCTGCCATTGGTCGAAGGCAGAGGAAGTTGCCCTTACGCTTACGGGGCGCTGTCTTGTTGTAGATTTTGGTAGCTGTCACCGACCATACTCTTGCCGTTTATAAAATTAAAGATTTGTGATAGTAAATACGTAGAACTGTTCTTCAGTGTCTTTAAACGAACCAAGTTTCAGTGTGTACTCACCAATTAATAAATAAACTGATTGACTCTTTGAAGTGTTGTGATTTCAATTAATATATGTTAAATATCTAATATATAAAAATAAGTCGGGTTTTCCTCCCTGACGCTATAACTCCAGAACGCACGAACCGATTTCCACGGTTTTGCATTCGTTGGAAAGGTCTCGGGCTCCGTGAGGTTTAAGGCGGTACGAAGTCCGCGGGGTCAGCTAGTATCTTCTATATATATTTAACAATAAACTGACTGGCTGACTGACTGATTGACTGATCGATCAACGCAGAGCCGAAATTACTCGTCGTAGTACCTACCTACTTAAAAACAAATCGAATCTTCTTCTCGTGTGAAGTGATCAAGCTTAATCTAAGATTGTTTCTGGCAAAATTTCGCTATTGCTATCCCTTGTGGAGTCGCCTTGACAAGGTCTTTAATTGTGCATTCCACTGGACATCGTTGGCACTGCGTCATATGCTGCGTAGTCTGTGGGCATCCACATTCACACAGCTCTCCGTTTCCGACACTGAGGTACATTACTGTAACATTTAAATCAGTGGTTTCCGACTGGTAAAATACCCCATTTACACAAGTTTTCCTTCGAGCGGGCGACACCAGATCTAAGTCGGTTCAGTGACCTCCATGTGGCCCAGTCTTCCCTGAGTCCGGGTGGCAAGCATTCAGCGGGCTCGATCAGCGTGTTACTGGGATCCAGCTGTTGTTTCCATTCTGAGATTCTTGCCTCATGCGGTGTTCGGTGCTGGAGCGGTTGCGTCGTCAAAAAAACTTTTCCGAGACTTCAACCGCCCAGCAGCCGGCACGTGATTATGGAGTGGGTGGCGAATATCCAGCACCTGTTTACTTCGCTCCACCGCTGTTGCTAATAAAACAAATCGAATTAAAAACTTCTTAAAATAGTTAAATAAATCGTTCCCGCGCTTTTTCTTTTCTTAAAGTTTGATAACTGCGAATGGTTATTTCATTTCATACTGCGGCATCTAGGTGGTACATTTCTCTACTAAAATTCGAACTTATTCGATTTTATGAGCTCTCTTCTTTTCATTTCTTTAAGAAAAGAGGGAGAATTTATTAGGCACACATTAAGGTGCTGATACACTTGAGCATACACTCGAGCAGAACTTCGAGCGTTCGCAGTTTTTAAGCAGATTCGGCGAATTGTTCGACGAACGCAAGTACAATTCTCTGTTCGCGAGAATGCCATTACAAGTGAATGCTCAAGTCTATCAGCACCTTTAGGCAAGCCATAGTGCGAATCTATGAAAAAAAAACTGAACAAGAAACGTTCGGATACGCGGAACGCATCTGTCAGTACCGACGTGTATTTTTAGACATTAAAATTATACGTTGATTTACCTTCTGAAAATCTTAGTTTTTAAAATTACTTACATTTCATATAATTATGTTATTTATTATAATTTTAAACTAAAGTTTTAATTTAAAGTACCTACTAAAAGTTTTCAAATATTATCTAATAAATTCGAAATTTATCACTGTTCTAGTTTCCGAACACACGTTTAGAAAATTGCCGCCATTATTTATTCATGCCTTTCTTGTTGATTTTCGACAACTAACTTAAAGTAATTCTTTAAAAACATAAAATTCAAGTAATACTTTGAAAGAAAGTAGTGAATAAGGATTTTTTTTCATATTTTTCGTGTTGTACTAAGTATTCTTTGCAAGTAAGCCTTTTATGTATTCTCGATACTGAGGTGAAAAATTGTATGTGCTACTCGAGAGCAATTTCTTTTACTTCTCTTGCTTTTGAATACTTCGTTAAGCTCAAGATTCTAAACTAGAATCACTCGCTAAACGCTTGTGATTCAATTATACTCAAACATGGCACTCGAAGCAACTAACAATAAAATTTTGCTCTCTTGTTGCACAAATAACTATTGCCGGAGGAGTTCGCTCACATGGGCGACCCCAGTATTAAGCCCACTGGAGATGCCATATACATATATGGCATCTCCAGTGGGCTTAATACTATGGAGTGTGGAATGTCAACCCTCCATACTTAATACTCAAAGCAAAACGACTATAGACTGACAATAGTAGAAAAACAATAGATTCCTCATCTATTGTTTTTCTACTATTGTCAGTATTGATACCTTTTTGTATACCAAGACACATTCCACACTCCATACTTTTTTGTATTATCAAATGAGTTTGTGGTAGACAAATGGCATTATATATAGGTGTGAGTAGGTATATTTAATACAGGCCAGAATACTACGAAACTACGAAGTATAGCTATTAGTTCTCCGTCAAACGATTGTAAAATAACACAATAATTATTTTGAAAGCCAAAATTTTGCATAACAAGGTAATATTAGGCTTTATACTATACTCATTCGGCCCGGTGAACTTCGTATCACTGCAGATTCCCATATAAAGTTATTATTCTTTTTTTACCTGTTCCTTAATATATATTCCCCGATTTGTTTTTCTTAACCTTCCCTGAATCACAGGGAATAAACCAAAAAGAATCAAACAAATCGGTCCAGCAAATCTCGAGCCTTAGCCAGACACACGTCGATTCATTCACGACACATAATAATAATACTCACAGGGTGTTCAGCACACGGACCGTATTTTTTTGGATAATGTTGGGGGCTATTTATACATATATCTACCTATATATAATATATATGCCGTGCCGTTCGAATACGTCATAGATACATTTAGTTTATTTACTTTGCAGTCACTATGCTGGAGGACTGCTGTGGAACTATGGACCTGACGCAAGCGGTCATAATTATAGGATTTATTGACTTATTATACGACATAATAATAACATTACTTGCGTATTTTAGCGCAGAATTGTTTGGATTTTTGCCAATCTTATACGTCTTTCGTAAGTATCTATTTAGTGTAATAATTACCCAACAGCACCAGAAGGAGGGTTATGTTTTTCGAGTGTATGTATGTATATGTAAGTGTGTATGTGTGTATATTTCTTTGGCACGCTCTGTAGGCTAAACGGCTTAAGGCATTCACTGCCACTTATGTTTTACGAACTTTCGCCAGGTGCCACATCTGTCATTAAGGGAAAAATAATTTTGGATTTTGAATGGTTGCAACAGTTTTGGCCCATTTCGGGCGTACACACTGTTAATAATGTTTCATTAAACATATTAAATTACAATACAATACTTTATCTGAATACCTAGAAAAAAATATAATTTAAATATTATTAAAATTAATCGTTTATAGCCAATCATTATAATAATAACTAGGTACATAGCATAAAGCAAAGTCGCTTCCTCCTGTGCTTATTATTATGCTTAGATCTTTAAAAATACGCAACCATATACGTAAATAATATAGACCCGGTCTAACGTACACGTAATATATCCCCACTTCCACGGTGTCCAATTCAAAGTTCTGTCACCGAGCGTGTGTGACAATAAGCGTTTTTTAAAAAACTTTTTTCGAAACTGTTTCTCAGTATCTAAAAACTCGTCTCGTTGTTGAAAAAATGTGACCCAGCTTTAGTGTCACGATATAAGTTTAACTTTGGATTGGACACCAATGAAGTGGGGAAACATGACATGTATCTACGTTAGGCCGGGTCCATACGAAGTATTATTTATGTCTATGTACGCAATGGATTCTGATGCAGTTTTTTAATAGATAGAGTGATCCAAAAGGAAGGTTTTAGAATATAATTTGTTTAACGCTCAATTCCCGCGGGGACGCTATAACCGAATTCCACGCCATGGAGGCATGGGGGTGGGGCATTGTCATGTAAAGTGAGGCCAAGACGAGTGCCTATGTATTGCTTTTACTACTGTAAAAAAGTTCTGAGATCTTATAATACGTTCATTCTAGATATTTTCGCGGCAAAATTAAGGATTAATATTTAACGCTGCTGTGCTATACCTATAGGTGGGTACAGTCAAGGGCATTAATATGTATATACTTTTGGACCTTAACACAACGGAACAGGGTGCAAAAGTGTATACCGTAGCGGGCAGAATATCCCACTTTACGGCCAAGGGTGACGAAACATTTCTTACCTCCAGCCAGGTGGAAAGATAACACGCACCGTGTGTTAAGTACGTTTCAGCGTGTTTTCCGCCCTATCATATCTTCGTTACCTTTCCACCTGAAGGTACGAGATTTTGTACTTAGTCTCCTAAATAATCTAATGACCTATATAAAAAAATAGAAATTTACGTCAAGCAGTTTCTGAGATAATCGATAATTTTACATTCAAACTACTGATGCATTGACTCATAAAAATTATACCGCACTTCCGTATTGATGATTGTAGGGTTTAGGACACACGTAAAGGAAAATCTCTGAAACTTGCATATTTTTACTGGGAACTTCTTGGAAAGGGGGAGGCATCATATAGACAAAGGGGATTTCAAAAGTTTGCAATCGCATTATATCCTGAAAATTTGGACTTGCTAGCAGTATCTAGACCGAACCTATAAGGGTACGAATATACGACGAGACGCTTCGAGAAAAGGTCGGTAGTGCCCTGCGCCAGCGTTGGCTCGTCTTGGCGGTTTTTTTTTTACACTCCTCCTCCTCAGATAAAGAAATCGACAGACGGGTCGAGAATTCTTGAAGGACTTTCTGGATGCTTCCTGGTCTATGAAGCAGCTTATGAAGGGCGAACTTCCACTGTCACTAAAGCGCAAACTCGTCGACACGTGGTGTCTTACAGAAGCACAGAAGTCCAAACTCAAGGATTGCCAACGAGCTATGGAGCATAGCAGCATTCTAAGTGTTCGAAGAACTGACCGCATCAGAAACACCGAACTGCGCTCCAGAACTCAAATTACCGATGTTGGAAAAAAGACCGCCAAACTCAAATGGGACTGGGCTGGACATGTCTGCCAGATGCATCCGGATCGGTGGGCCAAAAGGGCCTCAGATTGGATCCCGACGGATGGCCACAGGAGCAGAGGCAGACCGAAGAGGAGATGGCGGGACGACCTCGATAAGTTCGAAGCAAGCTGGAAACAGCTTGCTGAGAATCGAGAACAGTAGAAAAGAAGAGGGGAGTCCTTTGCCCAGCAGTGGGACATAAATTCAGCTATAAAAAAATAACACACAAAATTCAGTTCACCATCAACGAATGTCAGTCCAGGTCAAAACAACAAAGAGTTTTATGCCAAAAAAGGATTTTTTAAACGAAGTGATTGGAAATCATAAACCTCAGTCTTAGGGTTCCGAACCTCAAAAATCGGAACCCTTATAGGATTACTCGTGTCTCTGTCCGTCCGTTTGTCACAGCCGATTTTCTCGGAAACTACTGGACCGATTAAGTTAAAATCTGTTACGTAGGTGTAAATTAGTGTCCCAAAGACGGATGTGTAACGAAAATAAATTAATTTTAAACATGGGCCCTAATTTTGGGGGGTAAATTGGAAAAAATAAAAAAAGTTATTAAAACTTATCATGTGACATATCGAATGAAAGTACTCCTTATGGGTCTCGAATATATTTTTTATAAATTTTATAGTCAGCAGTTTTCGAGTTATTTAAGAAAAATGAGTGTTTTCCCCCCTTTATCTCCAAAACTAGTGAACCTAAAATTTTGGAAAAAATATAGAGGATAGTTCTTGACCTATAATTACAGGAAGTCCATGGTATTTGAAATCGTATCATATAAAAGAGCTTGTCCTGATTGACTGATTCATCATCGCCGAGATGAAACTACTGAAGCTGGGCCGAAATTTGGATTCGCGACACACACTCATATTAATACTCATGTACGTCGCGTCGCAAGAGTCAAATATGCTATGAAATTTGAATGATATCAAAAATATATTGTATAGGAAGGGTTGTAGTAACAAAAACATTAAAATGATTTTGGTAAAAAGTAATGATTTGGTAAAGAGTAAAATAATGAAATTTGGTATGGAGGTAGTTCAACACAACCCAAATTTACAATTTTTCTATAGGAATAATAACAATGACTATGTATGTACATAGTATCATCGGGTACGCAAATTACATTTACGTCACACCAGGCCGAAAAGCGGGATTTACCGCCCTTGGGCGCTAAATGTAAACATTTTGACAAATCACGGGCGGTAATTCGTAAAGCCCCAAATCGCATCTACCCCCCACCTGCGATCTAGGACATTTACAAATTCACCACCCTAGGTCTGTAATGTACTATAAACCTACGCAGGACGAAGTCGCGGACAACGGCTAGTATATTATGATATGCTTAATTTTGAATTTAGCTGATTCATAAATTGACGGATAAAGTATGTCACAACTTAATAGTAAATTACGTTGTAGCATCTGTGTAGACAAGTGCTTTTTAATAAAAAAAAAACTAACTTAACTTAAATATATATTTTGTTATTAACACTATTATACCTTACCTATGTACTAATACTAGACACATGATTTA
Source organism: Aethes cnicana (assembly GCA_963971205.1). Taxonomy (NCBI): domain Eukaryota; kingdom Metazoa; phylum Arthropoda; class Insecta; order Lepidoptera; family Tortricidae; genus Aethes; species Aethes cnicana. The sequence goes on along the minus strand of OZ020279.1, from coordinate 14,349,711 downwards.
ATATGTTCTCGAGTGCGCCAGCCCTAGCGCTAGGGCGTGGCCTCTTGTATCTTGTGCAGCCGAAGGTATTATACCTACAGCTGCACAAGATAAGTGCTTGAAAACGCAAAACTTCTCGTTGAATGCTATATTGTCAATTATGAAATTCAAGAAAATATAACCTTCAGACTCCAAATTACCAGTTATACCCTTAATTATCAGCCTATCTTCAATTAACTGAGAAAGCAAATTGGTATTCTTCTCTAAATACTCATATTTTATCACACATAAACTAGCTCGACTATCTTTAATAGGTCTAATTCTACGTAAGTATTTATATTCGACCGACAATATTTGTTTGGGTATGGTTGACGTGAGCGTGTGAAAGTCATAATTGCACACTTAGAAACGTTTAACTCTAAACTATTGGCGTACGTTACTGAGGTCTAATTGTAATCGAGTAGTCTTGTGCAGTATCTATCGGAAGGGCTAGCTTGACATCGTCAGCAAACATCAGGCAAAAACAGTAATTGAGCGAGCGGGGCAAGTCATTAACTACAATCATGAATATAGTAATATCTACTACTAGTATCTACGAAAGCAACTAAACTAAGGACTGGATTTTCTCGAGCACAGAGTAGATATTTTGAACTACCTTCTTTAAGGATTCTACCTCTAATATATCTCTATTTCATCATTCACTTGAGACACGATATACCTAGTCCAAACTTTTATACAATACGTTAGCTTCTTCTAACTTTTTATAAGCGATATTCTTTAGACGTCGCTCTGGACCAATTTTAACTAAGTAGTGACTCTCTAATATACTCTAACTTTTTATTTAACTCTCGTAAATCATCACACATATTATCAAATTATAGTTATTTCTACCCATACCTACACACACATTAACCATTAAATAAAATAATAATAATAGCCACTTACTTAACAATAACATCGCATGGTACCGAATCGAGGTCACGGGGCATCATTGTTGCGGGCGGCGGACGCGCGGCGACACGAGGCGCTGATAAAAAATCAGTCTTCAGTTTTCATTATTGAAACAAAATCTTCTATGCTTCATTATCTTGAGATGGTCTTGAGCTGAGCTCCAATATTCGTTTTTAGGCAAGGTCGCCATGAAGGATGTTCAGAGAGATAAACTCCATGATATTGGTAATAGCGTTTATTGTATCTTCAAAAGGAACACTTAATATTAGGTCCTTACATATGAAATTGGCGTTTGGCGAACTGGCAACTTTGATTCAAAATATGTGGCGTTCGGCTAGGAATTCCAAATTCAAATTTATTTCAAATTTAAGACCATGTATTTCTGTGTTCGAATTACGAAATTTATTTGTTATCGCGTCATTTGTTTTTCTTTCACATCGTTCTGTTCACAATATGGAGAACTTAAAATATCGCTATATTTACGAATATGAGTTTCACCTCGGCACTAGTGCTGCAGAAACGGCTCGTAGGATAAACAATGCGTATGGGGAAGCTACTGCAAAAGAAAATACGGTACGTTATTGGTTCCAACGTTTCCGTTCTGGAAATTTTGACCTACAGAACAAGCCTCGTGGACGGCCGGAGACACAAGTTGATAACGAAGAATTAAAAGCAATTGTGGAAGCAGATCCATCGCAAACCACGTCAGAGTTAGCGGCAGGCTTCGGTGTGAGTGATAAAACCATTTTGATTCACTTGAAACAAATTGGAAAAGTGAAAAAACTTGAAAAATGGGTACCGCATGAATTGAGCGACGCAAACAAAGAAACACGCGTCGAGTGTTGCGTTTCACTTCTCAACCGGCACAATAATGAAGGCATTTTGAATCGTATCGTTACTTGTGATGAAAAATGGATCTTGTACGATAACCGGAAACGTTCTTCACAATGGTTGAACCCAGGTGAACCAGCCAAATTCTGCCCGAAACGAAAGTTGACTCAGAAAAAGGTACTGGTAAGTGTCTGGTGGACTAGTGCCGGTGTCATCCATTACAGTTTCTTAAGATCTGGGCAAACAATCACGGCTGATGTGTATTGTCAACAATTGCAAACGATGATGGAAAAGCTAGCCATTAAACAACCCAGACTGGTCAATCGATCTAGCCCACTGCTGCTTCAGGACAACGCTCGACCACATACGGCACGTTTGACGGCCGCAAAACTACGGGAGCTGCGACTGGAATGTCTTCGACACCCACCATACTCCCCGGACCTTGCTCCAACTGATTACCATTTTTTTCGGAATTTGGACAACTTCATGCAAGGAAAAAAATTCAATTCTCACGAGGCTGTCCAAACGGCCTTCAAAGATTTTATTGATTCTCGCTCACACACTTTTTTTAGTAAAGGAATCAATGAACTACCTTCGAGATGGCAAAAGTGCATAGATAGCCATGGTACATACTTTGACTAAATAAAAAAATAGTTTCATAAAAAAAAATCGTTTTCATTTCTGCCATATGAAACGCCAATTTCATATGTAAGGACCTAATAATAACGTTACAAAGAATATATATTACGTATCTAAAAATGTTAGCTTAAGTTTTATGTCGCGGTAATCCAAGAAGCTACTGTAAAACTATGAATTGAGGCATAGGTACACTACAAAGTTATAAATATTATTACGATTTTTTGGTTACAAAAAAATTACGATTTCATTATTAATGGAAAAAGGTTGACTAAATCTGAAATGTTCGTCTGACAGACTTTGTTACTTCCGACAGTGACATGATTTTTTATTTTTAATCGTTGTTTTCTGTGGCCAGTAACATAATCTGTCGTAGATTTCTTTGTCTCCAATTAGTAAAACGAGTACAGTTAAGATGCAGTTTAGAAAGGTAGGGCATCGTCAACTTTGGAACCCTATACATTGTGCGTGGCCCGACACGCACTTGGCCGGTTTTTAATAACTCGCTTCTCACAGCCAATGAAAGCAACAAGCGTCCCAGTTAACAATTATTTGCTCAAAATTACCTTTCCAGTGATATACCTACTATAAATTATGTCTATTGGACATGGGACCAGGTTCCATACAAGATATGTTTGCTCATTCTCCTTTAATTCAGCGGTGCAACTTTTTTGAGAACAACCCTAGTATTTTATTGGAGCTAAGATGCATTTATTCTTTTCAATTTACCACTTTTTAGGGTTCCGAAGTCCACAAGTAACCTCTAATAAAATTTTACTAGCTTCTGCCCGCGACTTCGCCCGCGTGGAATTCGATTATCGCGTTCCTGTGGGAACTAAGCGTTTTTTCAGGATAAAAAGTAGCCTCTATCTTTTCTCGAGACTCCCAACTATCTTCATACCTCATCAAAATCGGTCCAGTAGTTTTCACGTGATACGCGGTCAAATAAACAGACAAACAGATGAAAATTTTACTAAACTGTTGGATTGTGTTCTGTTATCGATTCTAAGTATCCCCAGCTAACTAACATTTTTTTCGAATATCTTCCATGTACAGACTTTCTTCGGCCCTCTTTAGCTTTATTATATGTATAGATTTCTTTCAGATTATATCGCGTATGCAATCACTGGATTTCTAGGAGCCTGCAACATTTTAATGATCATAGGAGCTGCTTTGGTAAGTATTTTTTAACCGACTTCGAAAAAAGGAGGAGGTTCTCAATTCGTCTGCATGTTTTTTTAAATTTATTTTATTTAGATTACTCAAGTCATGGATGTTTAGTATTTATATATGTATGTATTTCTATATATAAGTATTTACATCGTTGTCTAGCACCCATAGTACAAGCTTTGCTTAGTTTGGGGTTAGGTCAATATGTGTGAAATGTCCCAAGATATTTATTTATTTATTTACTCCATCAATCGTGAACCGATTTTGATGATTTAAAAAAAATCGAAAGGTGGTACATCCGGATTGGTCCCATTTTAATTTGGTTCAATTCCGATGATGGGACATGGGACCCATGAGAAAATGAGGGAACTCTTCAAAATTTGTTAGCACGTATATGATTTTTTACCATCTTACTCATTTTTGGAAACTAAAAATAAAAACATAAAAACCGACTTCAAACTCCGACAGTCTACAAAGTCGGTGTCAAGCGAACAGACTCAAAGTTGATGACAATCTTATAGTGAACTAGCTTTTCCCCGCAACTTCGTATGCGCAGAAATACTAAAATGAAAAATCCCGTTTTTTCCCGTTCCCGTGGGAATTTCGGGAAATCCTTTCTTAGCGGATGCCTACGTCATAACATCTACCTGCATGCCAAATTTCAGCCCGATCCGTCCAGTGGTTTGGGCTGTGCGTTGATAGATACACTCAGTCAGTCAGTCAGTCACCTTTAAGTTTTATATATATAGACTTGACACCGACTTAGTAGGCTGGCGGTAAAATCAATACTTTGAATGCAAAATAGTACATTTTGATGCAAGTGCGAAAAGTTTGTCATTTTATCACGAGTCCCTCCCTAGTTATGTTGGCGCGAGCGACAGCGAGCGTTAACACTAGGGACGAGTGAAAATGACAATTTCGCACGTGCACCAAATGACACTTTTTAGTACATCTGCGAAAAAAATAGAATTAAGTAAAAAACGAATGATGAATGGATGAAGTTCAAAAACTTTACGCACGCTCACTAGGTGTCAAAAAACAAAAAGCGCTTGTTCGGAAATAACAAACATTTCTCACGCTAAACAGGTACCTATCGAAATGTTTACTTTTTGAGCAACTGTATTAAAGAAAACAAGTTCCACTCGTAATACATCTGGTGTACCTCAAGGTAGTATACTGGGCCCAATCCTTTTCTTACTGTATGTCAACTTTTTACCAAATATATCATCTAACCGTGTTATTATGTTCGCAGATGATGTTTCGATACTCTTTAGATTTAAAAGAAATGAAATTGTTAACTTGAATTCTATCATAGAAGAGTCATTGACTAAAATTGTTAAATGGTTAAAAGTTATTAATCTAACCACAAACATTAGTAAAACGAAAATAATCCATTTTAGAAATATTAAAACGAATACGGCGAGCCTAGACACACATTTAAACAATGTTCCACTCCTTATTGTAAAAGAAACCAAATTTTTGGGTATCATGGTTGATGAAAATTTAAATTGGAAAATACATGTAGATTCTCTTTGTAACAAACTTAGTAGCTTCACTTTTGCTCTACGTAATTTAAGAAGAATATCGACTAAAAAAGCGGCTATGCATTCTTACTACGCTTTCTTCCAGTCCCATGTTATGTTTGGCTTGGTAATTTGGGGTAGTTGTGTCGATTTACAGCGCCTCTTCAAATTACAAAAAAAGTGTGTGCGAATAATTAATGGCTTGAAATCCAGCCGTGAGTCGTGCCGAGAATCTTTCAAAGAATTGGGTTTGCTCACGCTATCAGCGCTCTATATCATGGAACTCTGCAAACTGGTACGTAGAATGCCAAGTAAATTCCCACCAAAAACAAATTTTAACAGTAAAAGATTAAATGACTTATTTTCAAATGACGTGACAGCCCCTTTCGGTAGAACAGCGATGTTCCAGAGATGCCATCGATATGTCGCTGCCAAGGTTTACAACGCTTTACCGGTTTCGATTAAGTCCTTACCAGATACTAAATTCTTGGTTTCTCTAAAAAAGTATCTCATTGAACTTTGCCCGTATAACTTGAGTGAATATTATTACGCAGAATCGAATTTTATACGTTAAGATTATTTGTGAAATCTCCAGTTGCTACACCAAAACGGTAAAATTGTATTGAAACTTATTAAACATTGTATATATTTAACCTAATGTACACATACAATTTATGGCAAATAAAGAACTATGAACTATGAACTAAGAAATTTTAAATTATCTCTGTTAACTTTTTACAAATTCTAAAAAGAAGATTTTGATCAGTGTTTTGCGTTGTAGGTATAGTTCAATAAAACTTAGTACTTCTTAATAAACCGTAAATGTTACATATACCTATCTATATGCACACTTGCATAGTATAGTATAGTGAATACTTCCTTTACTCCTATAAAAAATATGCACTTTAAAAAAGAGATAAGAAAACAACTAATTTTGACAAATAAAAAATAAAGGTTTTTCAGTATCTCACAATAAATACTGGTATTTGGTTTTGGTAGGATATACCCACTTTGTTTGCTAAAACCGCACTGCAACGTCTATGCATTTTTCTCCGACACTACTAGACCGAATAAGTTGAAATTTGGTAAGTACTTATATGTAAGTTCGTGACGTGACCCAGTGGCGTGCACTCCATACAGACAAAAAGACACTGTCTACCCTACCCAACGTTATCTAATTTGCTTTATTATGATACCTAATAGCTTCATCTACATATAAAATATCAGTACATTAATCATTAACTTAAATTCTTAAATTACAAAACAGCTCCATCTGTCGGGTCATCATCGTATCCTTTGTACTGTTCTGAACTCGATAGTTACTTACATCCGAAGACAGTCGCAATTCAATACACTGGCGCCGCTACGCACCTTCAACGAAAAAGACGGACACAATTCTGTCTTCCGTCCGAAAACGTTCTTGCGTGCGTCATCATATTGCCAGTGTGCACTGTGCACGACGACAGCGCCAACTAACGGGAGACGTATGAACCAAACGCACGCAACCATACCGGCGGAGTTTAGACATGTCTTTTCGAAGCGCTTGCAGCATTTTGTATACGTATTGTTGTTGTAATATTATTTGACGTTTTTCTATTTATCTTTTTTGTTATTAAATTATATTTCGGCTGAAATGATGTTGTTTGGTTTGTTCTTGTGCTTTGAAAATATTGATACTAATAAACAGGAAAGTTTTTTTACAATGAATATTTTGTAAACTGCGATTATTTTTTAGTGGATATGTGCTGTCTATGAACCATTGAAAATGGTGCATTTTCAAAACTTTCCTTTAGCAAGTTTTAATCGAATAAGGTAGGTACAAGATAACCCGAGTTTGAACACGAAATACTAATACTATTCTTGGCCCCCGGGGTGCACTGATTATTCTGTTTCCATTGTTTAGGTACATGGATATATGTATTGACTTAAGTATACGCCATTATTAATTAATTAATCGAAAAGATGAGAAAATATGATGAATAGGTATTTGGGAAGTCTAATATTACTTTATATTTTGTTGTCTACCCTGTCTAAAATCTCTGTGCACGCCACTGACGTGACCTAAAGACGGACGAGTAACGAAAATAAATGAATTTTAAACCTATTTATGGGGGATAAATTCGAAAAAATATGAAATTATATAAAATATGAAAGTAAGTACTTCTTATGAGGGTCTCAAATATATTTTTCACTTCTCTTGCTCATAAAGTTGTACTTTAGGCTGACAGAAGGCAGCATAAAATTTGAATTTTAACGGCGCTACAGCAAGGGCGGATCCAGCTTTCGACCCCCCCCCCCCCTTTTTGCGTCAGGGGTTAAAAATATATTAATAGCAGTAGCCCTAATCCTGCCGAGAGGGGGGGGGGTCATGATTCTCATGACCCCCCCCCCTGGATCCGCCCTTGGCTACAGACTGCTACAGGGCCCCTGCCAAATCGTGCCGTCTGTAGGCTTGCAGGGCCGACATTTAATTGTTCACCCTGCCGCAGGGCCGCGGGGCCGCAGGGCCAGAGCCTGACGCCACAGATTAGGTAGGAAACACAAGATCTCCCCAGTCCTCGCCCTGCAAGCAGGGTCGTGTGTAGCGCGGTCGGGCCGATCTGTCGATATGTCGCTATTTTGTATCTATATAGAGAATAACTTTTAATCTGCGGTGTCTACGTCAAATGTCAAAAACTGTCATTTTCTATATTTTTAAATACTACGAAAGGACTTGAGAACACTACTCAACGTTCAATACAGCCACACTAATGAGCACTTTCAGTTGTTAGTCACTCCAACACCACTGCGGCAGGCTCTGCTTGCAGGGCTGTGTGGAGCAACATCCCCTGCGGCAGGCACTGCATGCAAGCCCTGCAAGTAGGGTCGTCTGTAGCGCCCTTAGGCTCTAGACTCTTATAGTAAAATCTTCGTCTAAGACTAAGGAGATGAGGGCACCACATACATTTTTAAGCTTCATATAATCTTATACAGAAACATGCCATCTCATGTAATTTATTCTTTATATTTTCGAATTTAAAATATTAGTATGGATTATCATATTAACAAATACAAATTTAAAGACTACAATGTGTCTATATTCTTGAAAATCAAACCTAAAATCTTAACCGTGGCATTACACGGAGCGTGACTGAAGTCAAACATCACATTGATGAAAAAGAAAAAATAAGAAAAAAAATGGCGGGAATTCATTCCGTGTTCTGAATTGGTAAAAGTTGGTGCGTTGAGATTTCTTAATTTTAATTTCTTTCAATTTCGTGGATTCTAATTTCAAAAATGTCAATATCAAGTAGGTAGTGACGATGAAATAGTGCTTTCGCCGAATACCTACTACGACGGAGAGAAACGCTAAAAACTTGGTGTTGAAAATCACATTTCGATGAATCGTCTAAAAATGACAGCCACCATCACTCTGGAGTATCTATTCCATGCTAAAGTCGACCGTGCAATTGAAGAATGATATAAATATAAAATCATACACTAAACTTACATCTTTTCTAAGAAGACTTTCCAGTGGATACAAAGCCAAATAGTCTGTACTTCTAAGTGATTCCAAGGTACACAGAATGATCGGCCAAATGGGTCAGTGGAGAAGTCAGAAACTATGAGGGTTAGCGAAATATGTTCTTAGGAACCATAGCTTCGATTTTAGATTTATTACTAATGACATTCAAACTTTTTTTTAACTCTCAATAACATAATATAAATAACAACGAAAAAACTTGCAGAATGTATCCCTAACATTTTACAGAGACTTCGACCAGGTTCAATTCCCGGTTATGTATTCTCATACAGATTAAATTATTTTCTACGTCCTATATTAAATTTTAATTAAATTCCGACGTCCGCAAGGAACCTTTATTAAATCTAGAATCGAAGCCATGTTTCCTAAGAACAGATGTCGCTGTCTCTCATAGTTTCTGACTTCCCCCACTGACCCATTTGGAACGATCATCCTGTATAGCTAAAGGCCTCCACTGGGTATACAATGTTTTTATTTTGTTCCAGGAAATCGCCTACTTGTTGATTCCTGCGATCATACTGAATATATTTCACATTTTACAGCTATTTGGTATGGGAATCTATATTACAGTGATTATAATTATGTTCAAAATATATACTGTTCCAGTATTTCTCCTTACAGTCCATTACATCTTTTTTGCAAGTACGTATTTTGAGATTTTTTACTTATATTTGAGGACAGGCATATACATAATTTGAACTTAAGAGGATTTATTCCAAAAGTTTTCAACGTCGCATATATCTGTCGAATATTTCCCTGTTTTAATTACTTTTCAATATTACTGAATGAAAAAAGGAATAATTACTAAATAATTGTTATTGAACGATGCGGGTCGTTTTAATTATAAAATTACGTTAAAATGCATGGAAAATGCGATGGAAATAATTTCCTTTTCTTGACACCAGTTTTTAGTTTTTGGATGAAAATTCACCTCTGTTGTCTATTTTAATTATCTTCGTATTAATGTAGAAAAACACGTTTCTCTAAAACTAAATCCTAAGTAGTCCGTCTACGTGAAGTGTTAAGCTAAATTTAACTAAAATTACAATATTTTTAAACTAAAAATGGGAATTAATTGCCGTGTAAAATACCAAAAAACATAAAAGGGCATATAACCCAAGTATTTGCTGATTAGTTTTAACAATTATTCGTCGCTATATGTATTGCAGGAAACCTCATGCCTTATAAGCAGTGATCGGATATTTGGATTCTCCCTCGCGGGATATCAAGTAGAAAAGTTAATATAGATACGACAGTTTCTCGCGAAGCCGAACAAATCGTTCAAAAATAAAAAACCGGCCAAGAAGCGAGTTAAACTCGCGTGGAGAGGGTTCCGACCCTTGATTATTTTCAATGACGTCATTTTCAAACCGTTTCACAAGATAAGCTCTTTTATATGATAGATTTCAAATATCATGGACTTCTTCATATTTTTTTTGTAATTTATAGGTCAATAACTATCCTCCGTATTTTTTCCAAACTTTTAGGTCCAGTAGTTTCGGAGATAAGGGGGGGAATGGTAATTTTTCGCCTATTTTCTTAAATAACTCGAAAAGTATTGACCAAAAAGGAAATAAAAAAATATATATTTGAGATCCCCATAAGAAGTACTTTCATTTGATTTGTCACGCGATATAGTTTGAAAAACATAATTAATGTTTTTTCAAATTTTCCCCCCAAAAATAGGGTCTATGTTTAAAATTCATTTATTTTCGTTACACGTCCGTCTTTGGGTCACAAACTTACATATACGTACCAAATTTCAACTTAATCTGTCCAGTAGTTTCGGAAAAAATCGACTGTGATAGACGGACGGACAGACACACTAGTGATCCTATAACGGTTCCGTTTTTACCTCTTGAGGTTCGGAACCCTAAAAACAATTTAAATTGTCTGTAACGGATTTTTTACTCTTACATGGCAACCAGTTGAGACAAAAACTTCTATTCTTTTCCTAACCTCTACACATTATTTTAAGCAAAAAATATTAAAACTTCCACAAAGTATTAGCTTATATATCTGTCATGATGGAAAATAGTACATTATTGCAGAGGCCGCCAAGTAGCGCATTGCCGGACGAGTCAGTTAGAAGGCTGAGCGAAGCGAAGCCTTCTATTAGTACGAGTCCGGCAATCGCAATTGCGGCCGAGGTATATATAATGCTTTTCTCAAACAGCGAGGAAATACGTAAGGTCAGTCGGGACAAGTGCGCCAGGATGGGGCAAGTGCGCCAGGACGGGGTAAGTGCGCCTAAAATAAACATATCGAAACCTATAAATATTAGGTACTCAACTAGTAGTTGGCTGTTTACAAGGCATAAGGGCGAAATAAATTTAGGCGCACTTACCCCACATCAGTATTTACTACTTCCATGATCGTGGATGATTTGGCCATGGAAGTTGCACTTATGGATTTGTCAGTTTCTCTACAGAGGTGTCTCAAATAGCAAGAGAATTAAAAAAAAAACACACGACAATAATGTTTTTGCTGGCTAAGGCCGGCAATGGACAGCCTCGCGTCTTCTTTTTTTGAAAGTAACACGAACATTTCCGAGCATTTTTGAGAAAAATACTTTAAAATCTTGACATTGACATTGTAGTAACCATAAATTAGCTGATAGACACGCGTACTACTCGCCGAACTTTTATCCAAACGGTACAAAATGTGCCGCTTTGGTGGCAGCAAATGAGCTGGCGAGTAAGTACGCGTGTCTATCAGCTACTTAGATGTTTTAAAGTGTAATAAAATAAACACATTGTTTTTTTTTGCCTTTTCTGACAACATAAAGCCCGGATTCCCGGGGCATATCCATACTAACATAATGATTGAGGTCGTTCACCCCGTGTCTAATCCAAATATCCGATCACTGCTTATAAGTTTGAAAAAGTATAATTTTTCAATAGCACAAGTGGTAAATCTGCTTACGACATTGCCACAGATATATTGCCTGCCAAGGCCTACTGTTCAGTCAATCACCATCACCAAGTATTAGAAGAAGAACGGTATCGTTTAGTTTCTGAAGAAATCAGATGCTCTTCTATGATGAATGTAGCTAAAAACAGAGTTTCAAAGAAAATTGTCAGGAAAAACCCTGTGTCCCAGCCATGCTGTAGAACTTACCCATAAATGTTTTTAATTAATTTAGGCAGATGTATCGGTTTAGACGAGCAATGAGTTGTGGTGGGAATGGGTTATGGTTTGGCACTAACTTTTACTCAAGTGGTTGCGCAATAAGATGTGAAAGAAAAGTGCACTCGCCTGCACATAAACTGGACTACTGACCAATGGCGACCAGTAACATGAACGGATTCATCCAAATTCGAGATTCGAAATAAACACGAAGCGTTTCTCAACGGAAACTAAAATTTCCTGGTCCTGCAATGATACGCAGCTGCATTTTAGTAAGAAGTGTGATCCACCTACGTTTTGTAGAGAGAAATATGAATGCAATGAAATACCAAGACACTTTGGAAACGAATCTAGTACCGTCTATTTCATGTTTGAGATATCAACATTCCTGCTGTTTTGAACTGCATGAGACTTTTTGCCATGCTGCAAAGACGGCAAAGCCCTGGCTTAAGCGTAAACTAATCCTCACAATAGAATGGCCCCACAGCAGTATAGATTTGTAGCCTAACTGAAATTTTGCGATGAAGTATTAAAAAAAGGTCGCGCAAGTATCCCTTAAGTTCAAATACTGATTGAAAAAAAAATGGCATTTTGAATTCAATGTCTATAAAAAAATATGTGAAAAGATAGTACCGAGACAACCATTGAGGACCAAGAGTACCAAGACCGAGTTTTAGCGTACAAAGGACATACAGTCTGGCACTAGACGTAATATTTGGAGTGTTCAACTGAATTCACGAACTTTTATGCGTTGATGTTGTTGGAAGAATGTTTTTTTCATTACAATAAACCGAAATTTTATTGGTCTATGAATCAGGAAAGGAACTTCATTAAATTTATAATCCTACTAAATACTTGTTTCTTATAGGAATAAACAAAGTAAACTAAATTTCATTTTGAAATAAATAAACATACGTTCAATGTTTCTCAGTAGGCGTTGCGCCTAATTACAGGAGCTATATAACTGGTCAATGGTCATGCCCTATTAAACATACAACTGGTCATGCATTAAACAAACATCTATACAATTTGGATATTACAGACAGCCCCCTGTGGAGAGCCTGCATGGAGGCAGAGGAATCAGCCACTCACGTCCTCTTGGAATGTTCTGGAGTGGCAACGTACCGGGCAACACACCTCGGAAATCCGAGGTCGCTCCAGGAAGTCGTCGGCAACATCAAGGGTCTGCTAGGCTTTCTTCAGGAGCTGGGTTGGCAGGAGTAGCCCCGCCAGCCCAAAACCACGCAAAATAATCGCAATCTGACGTCGACTTGCGGAAAACCAGCCCGGCCAAACTTATACCTATACTCAGTAGGCGAAATCTTTCGCATTTGGGCTCGTACGGGCGAACCCGACCGATGTTGGGCCACCCAAGACGCGCAAGTGCATCCATGATTCATGTCTTCGCGGTACTTGGTTATTGAAGATTTTACCATTACCAGTTCAAACGTTCGGATTTCCTTGCTATGGTCGAACTCGGGCATAACATTCACTCATATTGCGTAAAATAAAAGTTTAAAATTCATTTATTTTCGTAAATGTAACTTACATATACGTACCAAATTTCAACTTAATCGGTCCAGTAGTTTCGGAGAAAATCGACTGTGACAGACGGACGGACACCACACGAGTGATCCTATAAGGGTTCCGTTTTTTTTTTACCTCTTGAGGTTCGGAACCCTAAAAATGGTCTGAACAAACCCACAATATTTTCAAGACCTATTTATTCAACGACACCCCACATCATGGTGGTCCGGTAGACCCTACCTGATAAAAAAAATAGAAAATCCTACTCTGAATGGGTAGCTGCCTTTTTGACTGTAACTTTAACTATTATAATTATTTTCTATATAATTATTTATAGCCCTCACAAGTTCTAAAGCTGTAAGATTTTATTTTATTCTTCCTAAAATTTGTCTTGCTGGGGTAGAAACTGTATTTTTAGGTACCTACTTAATAATAATTCATATATGAAAAGTAGCCAAGACAGAACTAAGGCACGGAGTATCGTGGGTGTGCCTTAGGCTTCTATATATTATCCTAAGTTATCAGAAGAAATGAAATTTTAAATTGTTAGAAAATATTTTATGTTTATTTATTTATTTATATAATAGACATACCAACAGTAAATAAACAAGTTCACTTAAATCTAGCACACAAACAAAAAGTCATAGATGCTATTTATCCACCAATAACAGGTAGGTATGCATCAGCATTCATACGGTCTCGGGACATACGCATAACTATGATTAAAATTAAATTAAGAAAATTTATAACTAAGTAGTTTACTATAATAATTTAAAAAAAAAACAGGTAATTGATTTGAGGTGTCCTATGGCTTCAGCATTCTACGCCTTAAGTCTGATATAGAAGTTTGATGGATGTCAATTTCGAAATTACTGCGGAGGTCCATGTAGGCATCTTGCATACGATGCAGCGAAAGGAATTTGACGAATTTTATTCTCATAGCCTGAAGATGGGAGGTAGTGCGGTAACAAGTCCTTGTATTCGGTTTTGGCACTGTCAAATTTATGTCCATTAGTAGATGCGGGTCAACCACCTTCCCATTTAACATTTTTTGGAGAAAAACCATATAAAGGAAAGAACGTCTGGCCTGTAAAGAATTCATTTTAAATAGACCCAGCCTATCGTCTTAACCAGTTCTTCTACCTATGATTTTGTGCCCAGCCTTAAACGACAGAAATCGCGTGAAAGAGCGTTGTACCCTCTCAATGCGGTTTATATGAATCTTGTAAAGAGGGTTCCAGATCTGACTACAGTATTCAAGACGCGAGCGGACCAATGAGCTATAAAGAGTCTGAAAAGTCTCGGTGCGTTTGAAGTTTTTACAGACACGCTTAACAAACCCAAGCATTTTATTACTATCCTTAATCATGGTCTCAAAGTGGTTGATAAAATTAAGTTTAGAGTCCAAATGAACACCAAGATCCTTGACATTGGTGACCTTAAGAAGAGTCAACGTCATCTGTAACTATCGGTAGCCTTTTCCGAGTAAACCTAATGTGAAAACACTTTCTCCGTCTAAGGTTTTAACTCCGTAGAGTCCAACGTAAGCCTTTACTAAATATAGAGGAGCCTATGTCGAGAAGAGCGCTGTCAAGGCTAAGGCCTTGTGATTTGTGAATAGTAATAGCATAAAAGATAAGCAAATAGGGAATTGTTCTCTGTCAACATATACTCGTACATTATTTAATATCTGAAACTTGGTATTGACTCTTTCTAGTTCGTAAATTAAATTATGGTTAAATTGTATTGTAATTTTACGCGCGCCGTTGCTGTTGTCGACGTCCCAATGTACCTTCTCTATTTTTCCAATCGATCCGTTTACCAGCCCCTTACTGACATCTATCTTCACAACATTATACGTGCACCTATTTTTATCGTGATGATATTTTCTCAGCCAGCAATTAGCGGCGAATCATCCTCGTTCTTTTTGAGGACTTCATTTGCTCGTTTTTTTTTAATACCGTGGGCAGCCTATTTCGTCTATCGAATTTAATTTAATTTCTAGTTGTTCCATACTTGCCACCATTGCAGTATTAAACCGGTAAGTAACACATATTTTTGTAGGAAATAAACATACTGTATCATCGGACAGCAGTCTGCAAAATCGGTCCAGCCGTTTCGACGGAAGGACAAACAAACAAACGCACTTTCAGTTGTGTCCCGCGACCTCGTCGCTATCTACCTTTGAAAACTACATTCACATCATATTCAGTAGTTTCGGGGATTAACTCTAACAAACAGGCAGATAGAAAGAAAAAAGAGACAATAAAAAAATAGTATCATAGCGAGTTTTATTAATGGGGACTCTGTGAAACTAGACCTTGAAGTGGAGCATCACATAACAAATCAAGAATATACTTTTTCACCTCAGCAGCTTGAACAAGTAGACTTTGCTGTCTGAAATTAGTGAGCAAAATCGTGTTTGTTTCACTCAGTGAGACAAAGTATTTTTTTAATTTGTTTTTTTTTAATCCTTTTATCCCATCAGACAATCCCATGAGGCAAAGGCAAAGGCCTAAGCCTTGCAGCCACACTTAAATCGTTTCCGCGCTTTTTCTTTTTTTTATTAATTTCATTACTGCGAATGGTCATTTCATACTGCGGCATCTAACTAGTAACTACTTCTTATACCAATAATTCAAACTATCTTGATTTTATCCGCTCTCTTCTTTTCATTTCTTTAAGAAAAGGGGTAGAATTATACTAGGCAAGTCTTACTGCAAATCTGTTTTCGTAGAAAAAAAAACTGAATTAGAAACGTTCGGATACGCGCAACGCATCAGTACCGCCGTATTTTTAGACATTAAAATTATACGTTGATTTAACTTCTGAAAATCTTACAATTTTCAAATGACTTATATTTCATATAATTATGGTATTTTTAATCATTTTAAACTAAAGTTTTAATTTAAAGTAAACTAAAAGTTTTCAAATATTACCGAATAAATTCGAAATTTATCATCAAGTACTAGTTTCCGAACATACGTTTGGAAAATTGCCGCCATTGTCTCATGTCAAATCATGTCTTTCTTCTTAATTTTCGATAATTAACTTTAAAGTAATTCTTTTAAAACATGAAATTAAAGTAATAATTTGAGTGAAAGGAGTGAAGAAGAAATGTTATTTCATATTTTTCGTGTTGTAAGTATTCTTTGCAAGTACCTTTTATGTGTTCTCGCTACTGAGGTGAAAAATTGTATGTGCTACTCGAGAGCAATTTCTTTTACTTCTCGTGCATTTGAATCCTTCGCTAGCTCAAGATTCTAAACTAGAATCACTCGCTGAACGCTCGTGATTCAACTATAGAATCTTTCGCTAGCTCAGGACTCAAACATGGCACTCGAAGCAAAAAACAATTTTGCTCTCTTGTTGCACAAATAACTATTAATACCGCCTTTTAATCGCCCACTAGCGCCATCTGTCGGTGACTCGGTGAAGCTGGACCGTGAAGTGAAACATTACTCTTTGTTATTAATTTGTTGATAGGTACTTGTCGATTTGATTTCTTACGAGCCCAAATGCGAAAGATTCCGTCTACTGAGTAAAATTGAACGTATGTTTATTTCAAAGTGAAATTTAGTTTATTCCTATAAGAGAAACAAGTATTTAGTAGGATTATAAATTTAATGAAGTTCCTTTTCTGATTCATAGACCAATAAAATTTCGGTTTATTGTAATAAAAAAACATTCTCCCAACAACATCAACGCATAAAAGTTCGTGCATTCAGTTGAACACTCCAAATATTACGTCTAGTTCTACTAGACTGCATGTCCTTTGTACGCTAAAACTCGGTCTTGGTACTCTTGGTCCTCAATGGTTCTCTCGGTACTATCTTTTCACATAATTTTTTATGGACATTGATTTCAAGATGCCATTATTTTCTTTTTCAATCAGTATTTGAACTTAAGGGATACTTGCGCGACCTTTTTTTAATACTTTATCGCAAAATCTCAGTTGTAGCCTAACTGAGATTTTGCGATATCGCGATATATTTGGCACAATATATACTGCTGTGGGGCCATTCTATTGTAGGGATTAGTTTAAGTTTTAAGCCAGTCGTCTCTGCAGCATGGCAAAAAGCAAGTCTCATGCAGTTCAAAACAGCAGGAATTTTGATATTTGAAATAGACGGTACTAAGTAGATTCGTTTCCAAAGTGTCTTGGTATTTCACTGCATTCATATTTTTCTCTACAAAACGTAGGTGGATCACACTTTTTACTAAAATGCAGCTGCGTATCATTGCTGGACCAGGAAATTTTAGTTTCCGTTTAGAAACGCTTGGTGTTTATTTCGATCTTTTTTTTCGCTTGTCGCTTACAGGTAGGTACCTTGAATTTGGATGAATCCGTTCATGTTACTAGTCGCCATTGGTCGGTTGTCCAGTTTATTCCAGCTTGACATAGAGGTCCAACAGTTTCCTTTTCTATTAACTTTACGTGAACAAATAATCTACATTATTTCACCTTTCATATGACACATTATTTGATTTGATTTATTACTAGCTGTTGCTCGCGACTTCGTACGCGCGTAAACATTAAAATGAAAAAATCCCATTTTTTCCCGTCTCGGTGGGAATTCCTCTCTTAGTAAGTCCCCAACACTCCTCAAGGAACCTAAATGCTAAATTTCAGCTATCAACAGGCGGTTTGGCCTGTGCGTTGATACATCAGTCTATTGGACCTCACGCGACACTAGCGCCTCTAGTGGCAAATTCACACGCCATAGCCCGCATTATTATATACTTACTTATAAATATTATTACGATGGCCGGAAATACACTGGTAAGTCACTTACTATTTACATAAGTGACTTACGACTCCATTTACACTTAATAATAAAATTACGGTGAGAAGCACTTACGTAATTTCTGTGAGTTTTACTTTACTTACCGACTTACCGAAGTCAGAATCCAAAATCCCGTTTCAAAGGCAAGTTAAAGCAGCAATTAATTGTAAAAAGTAATAAAATTAGAAAAAATATTAATGATGTTTTTCAAACTATATCGTGTGACATATTATATGAAAGTACTTCTTATGAAAATCTCAAATGTATTTTTTTTTATTTCTTTTTTGGTCAGTACTTTACGAGTTATTTAAAAAAATAAGCGTAAAAAAATACGGAGGGTAGTTATTGACCTAAAGATTACAGTAAAATTATTAAAACGTCCATGGTATTTGAAATCTATCATATAAAAGAGCTTATCCTCTGAAACAGTTTGAAATTGACGTCTTTGAAAATAACTAAGGATGGGAACCCTCTCCACGCGAGTGCGAGTGCTTCTTGGCCGGTTTTTTATGTTTAGTACCTAGTTGTGAACCCATATCAATGATTCTCTTTTTATTTCAAAGATGATACCTACTTTCCAGAGGACCGACTGAAAATGACAAAGGTCATCCTAATGAAATTTAAACAAGTATCAGATTTAAAGAAGAAGCTTTTAAAATTGCCTTCTGTCCTCCATTCTTAATTCCAATAGGATTTCAAATGCACCTTGTTCCATTCTGCATTAGAGAACCTCTTTGTTTAGTGGTATTTTATTACTTTTTACAATTAACTGCTGCTTTAACTTGCCTTTGAAACGGAATTTTGGATTCTGACTTCGGTAAGTCGGTAAGTGTAGTGTAAACGGGTTTGTAATAAGTTACGTAAGTAAAACTCACAGAAATTACGTAAGTGCTTCTCACCATAATTTTTAAGTGTATATGGAATCGTAAGTCACTTATGTAAATATTACGTAAGTGACTTACCATTGTATTTCCGGCCTTATCCATTCGATTTGATAAGTTGAGAAGTGCTTCCGTGAGCAACCTCAAGCCTATTCTCACTAGTTATTCTTACAACTTTCGCAAGTTATAAGAAATTATGATAAGTGACTTATGAGGGTATTTACACACGTAATTTTAACGTAAGTTACTCGCATAAGCGACTTACGTAACTAAAATTTACCAGTGTAATTCCGGCCTTTTGCTGTATAAAAATATATAGCAGTAGGTTAAATATGACATGTTCGTGTGACAGTCTTTGATACTTCCGACAGGGACATGATTTTTTTATTTTTAATCTTGGTTTTCTGTGGCCAGTAACATAATCTGTCGTAGATTTTTTGATCTCCAATTAGCAAAACGACTATAGTGATAAGCCCATATTATGATTGTTGATGTCACTCATACTAAACGGCCAGGCCCCACGTTTCAACTTTTTGAACGACACAGCTTGGCGCTCCATAGGATCTTATAACTTTTTTTACAGTACAGGGGGAGGCCTATGTCCAGCAGTGGACGTCTATCGGCTGAAATGATGATGATGATACTTTCAATGTGAAACTGTGCTTGTTTGTTTCTTCCATCACGTGAAAACAACTGGACAGATTTTGTCAAAATTTGGTTGGAGCGTTTGAAACCTTGGACATTATCTAGGATAGGATAGCCGCTATCCTATTATATCCTATCCGATAGCCAGTAACAATATGAAATAACCTTTGTGCATTGAATTTATTTATTTAAAAAAAAATCTTTAGCTGGTGTATTGCACCCTATCCAATAAGCGATACTTTTAGGGCATCAGCTGACGACCTTTCCACCCACATATGCCAGCTGACGTGTAGGTTTTCTTCACAGTACCTAACCCTTGAACTATCATTTGGTGAAATTTCAGGTGAGAGGCTATGACAAAAAAAAATACTTGTTCATGTGAAAGACTGTTTTCCTTCAACATGCAGGGGCTATATTCAAAACGTTTTTTCATGAAGTAAAAAATTCCTTTTCAGGTTTAAAAATATACTTTTGGATAATTATACTCTCCTGCTTCATGGATATGCTTTAGGATATCAAGTATGGAGCATATGCTATAGCTACAGGATGTCCGGTAAGTGGTGGATAATCCTGCATCGCTAAATGGCTAAGTGTATGATTGTACAAATGTGAATTATAAGATCATAGTACCTAAGAGACGGATGGTTTTCGAGATATTGACTTGAATTGAAAATATGTAACTAAGAATGATTGCTGGACTGGAAAGGGCGAGCCATCAATGTAAATGGCGAGTACATCACTCACCTTCGATTTGCCGACGATATAGTAGTTATGGCTGAGACCATGGAAGACCTCAGTGCTATGCTCGTTGACCTCAGCAGAGTTTCCGATCGAGTCGATCTGAAAATGAACATGGACAAGACGAAGATCATGTCTAATGTCCATGTTGTGCCAACTCCAGTAATAATCAGAGGCTCTGCGCTCGAAGTTGTTAACCATTATGTATACCTGGGACAAACAGTCCAGTTAGGTAGGTCCAACTTCGAGAAAAAGATCAATCGTCGAATACGACTCGACTAGGCAGCGTTCTAACCTAACTACCTATAAAAGCCGCGGTGCGATGTGGGAGCCCGATAGCCATGTTACACCTTCGAGCACTTTAGACCACATTAGTCTATTGTAATGATATGAGGGCTTTTTATGTTTCACCAAAGCAAACAAACAGCAAAGACGCAAGATGCAAGCGTCGACGTGCAGGCGTGTTCAGCATATTTGCGGCATTCAAGTACGGAGTGATGTGGGAACGGGGAGGAACTTTAAAGCAAAATCGAATGCAAGCGTTTTGGACTCTTTGGATCAGCCTTTTAGACCGACTGAGGATGCAACCATCATAAACAACATAACAATAGTTTAATCTAGACAGTATAAGGGCGATTCCACGCAGAAAAATTCTCCAGGGACAAATTTTGTTCCTGATGTCATCTTTGTGCTAGAACTTCACTGTGACGCTTAAATGATAGTTTTTATTCAATATTACAATTTTATTAAGGAGGCACTTCAAAAAAATAATTACTTTTTAATATATTCAAAGTTGAAAAAAACGGGCTGTGTATGACAATGACAAAACAAGCCTACAATGATGTACTTCATGGGCAACAATGATGTAATGTGACCGACAACAGCATCAGTCATTTTCATAGTTATACTTGTTACGGTCCCTTTTTGACAAAATTTAGGCCGCACTTTACGAAACTTTCTTTACGATTCGTCCCCCAGGAACAGAGATGGCGCCACTAATTCAAAATTTTATTTAAAAATTTCTAAAACCTGAACGGGTTGTCCGATTTTGAAGATCAAGATGTCAATCTAAAGGAAATGAATTATTTTATGACAAAAAGTGGAAAAAAATTATAACAAATACCAGAAAAACGTTGAATTTAATAAAAAAATTGTGAAATTTTATGAAAAAAATGTATGAAAGTTGTACATTTATATATATATATCTATTATAAAAACCCGCACTTATTACAAAAAACCGCACATCAATAACTTATATAGTTCCAAAGTTAATAAACAATACACTACACGATGCTAGTGCGGTGCTACCGCCATACGTGCAATTTCGATGCCCGAAGTGCTCCAGCCAGGCCCTTTTTGTTCAAACATGGCTATATGAGATAACGGTACATTGTATTTGTCAAATAATTAATTTAGTATTTTTATTAGAGGTATCTTATTTAAGCTGCGGTGGCCAAGTGGTTCGACCTCCGCCTCGCATGCAGAGGGTCGGAATTTCGAATCCGCGACTCGCACTTCTAAGTTTACTTTACGACATTAAATTTGAATTTACCACTGAGCTTTTCTGTGAAAGAAAACATCCTGAGGAAACCTGTACGCCTCTGCGAAGGATGTATGTGAAGTCCCCAATCCGCGTGAGGACTATGGCCCAAACCCTCTCGTGATGGAAGGAGGCCTGTGCCCAGAAGGGGCTGTTGTGGTGGTAGTAGTGAGATTATCTTATGCATTCTTTCGCTTCAACTCTGGTCTTCCTGAAAATGAAATCGCTATGAAATATAGCATTACTATATGATCATTAGGATTCCTGAATGTGTATTTTACTGTCGCATTTGGCCTTTGCATGTTTTGCACTGTAACGTGCAAAGTAGAGTCTCCAATCGCCACTGGGCCTGCGTG
Organism: Aethes cnicana; assembly: GCA_963971205.1. Lineage (NCBI taxonomy): Eukaryota > Metazoa > Arthropoda > Insecta > Lepidoptera > Tortricidae > Aethes > Aethes cnicana. Next base: position 14,327,495 of record OZ020279.1, on the reverse strand, counting down.
GGGAATATAGCCTAAACACTCTCGTGATGAGAGGAGGCCTGTGCCCAGCTGTGGGACGTAAATAGGCTGTTGTGTTGTGGTTAGTTATAGCTACAATGTCGGAGTCAGTGTCAGTAATTGGCCATGGAAGTTGTACTTATTACCTCCATGGATTTGTCAGTTTCTCTACAGAGGTGTCTCAAATAGAGTACAGATTAAGAATGATTATGTTGCAAGTATCTAATACCTAGGTATTAAGCACAAAAAACTTGTTTTAAAGTTAATATTTTTTCATATAATTGAGTTTGAGTAAATTAGTAACTCAAAAATTGGAAATTTTCGGACATGTTTATTTTAATTTGTTCTGAGACGTTTTCGCTATTTTTTTTACCAAAATAAGTACGTAACTTAACGACTGATATGTTGTAGAAACCTATAAAGCACTAAAAGTGTGTTTAAATGTTGATCTCTTTCTTAAATTTAAGTTTTAAAAGGATGCATTTTTTAGAAAATAATAATTTCTTGTGATGTTTATTAATTTTTTTAGACACGTTTTAGACTGTTTTTCACCTATATAGGTAGTTAGATTAATAACTGTGATACTAAAAATATCTAAGAAATAAATAAATACAGCTTCAGTTAAGCTGTATTTATTTATTTCTTAGATATGAAACCTATTTTTTAAATTTAATTTCTAAGATTTTTGAAAATTTTCGTGGCGATTATTTTTTGTCATGTTGAATTTGTCCCAATAAACGTGTTCAATCTGAATGCGCCCTTACTCAACTTGCTAAGTAGCTTTATTTAAAACGTCTAAACAGTCCCATGATGATATATTAGCCGTGTACCTAACTACGATAAATTTCACAAAAACCCTGGTGTCTAAGCTTACCCCGCTCCATTTCCTAACTCGGGACAAGCACATAAAAAAAAACTAATAATATATGTTTATATAATACGTAAAAAGCAAAATATAACTAGGGACTGGAGTCCACGAACAGCAATCAGATTGTTAATGCTGTAATTAATACGTTTTTTTTTGCCTGCGAACTTGAAACCTGTCTATAATTTCCCCGTTTGATGGTACTAAAATATCCACATTCTCATATTGAATTTAACATCATGTGATCGAGTCCTCAATCTATTAACACAAAACTGACATAAATCATCAGGTTATATTCCTAACTACTGACTCTGTACACAAATTGTTAAAATAGCCGAAATCGAAAATATTTTCCATTTTTGGACCAATCGCCCGGTACACAAAGTCAGTGCGCCCAATCACAGCGGCGTGTGGCATATTGGAGGGGGGACCAAAAAAGCTTACCTACACTTAAAGACTCGTGCGTGTGTGAATAATAATAACCTCAAAATGTCGTTTTATCCACTGTTCCCCGCCTTCCCCTACTAACTGCCACAAAAATCTTCCAAAAAACCGGCCAAGTGCGTGTCGGGCCACGCGCAATGTATAGGGTTCCGAAGTTGACGATGCCCTTGGTACCTTTCTAAGACTGCATTTTTGCTGGGCTGCGGTATGACGTGCCGGTGCCCGCCCGACGACGCCCCTGCCGCTACTGAGCGGCAGGGGCGTCGTATAATGGAATTTTACTTTTCCGTACCTACGCATTTTTGCTTGCTTGCAGTTGTTCGACTACTACAGCCTATTTGCGTCCCACTGCTGGGCACAGGCCTCCTCTCATCACGAGAGGGTTTGGGCTATAGTCCCCACGCGGGCCCAGTGCGGATTGGGGACTTCACACACATCTTTGAATTAATTCGCAGTTAACATTATTTATTATTTCTTATTTTGGTATAAAAAGACGATCCTAACGGTGAAATATTTTATTCCTAATTTTCATTATATTTTTATTTTGTATTCTTTCTGACGATCTCAATGTGAAATTCTCTTATTTTGACATGTAAAATATGCTGTAATTTGATATTGAGAAATAAATGTCTATGTCTATGTCTATGTTTTCCTTCACTGAAAAGCACAGTAGTTAATTCAAATTGAATTTCGCACATAAGTAAACTTAGAGGTGCGAGCCGGAATCGAACCCCCGACCCTCTGCATGAGAGGCGGTAGGTCGAACCACTAGGCCACCACGGCATCTAACCTTGATCGAGAGATTGAGTTGTTCGACTATGACCCGGAAACTTGTATAGCCTTCTTAGCTGTGATAGTTTTCCTTTCAACTGCGTTATATATGCCACCACCATGAATTCTTTCAGCTATCTGAAAACCACCATTTAGCTGACTATTCATGAACTCATAAAATACCACATTTTTATTTGAAAATTACAAAGTCAAAGCAAATAATTTAACTCTAACAGGACTTTTAGATAGCGGAAGCGCAATCACTATATTATATTATTACCATATATATATGTCATATTGTTTTGTATTTATTATATTTTTATGTTTGTTCTTTGATTTGTTTGCTTTTCTTTTATTCATTGTATGTAATTCTTATGTGCTCCACGTGCCTATTTTTACTTTTTTTTTTCCACATATTCCACTTCCCAAAGGTTGTCTGGAAGAGATCGCTTTTTAGCGATAAGACCGCCTGTTGTCACCCTTCTTCTTTGTTTATTGTATTTACTTGTGTAATTGCTTTTTGGTGTTCAACAAAGTGTATTTGTATTGTATTGTATTGTATATTAGGTGACAACGCACTCCTCTCACTCTTACCCCATGGATTTGTACTTAATCATAAAAACACTGTTACTGGAACAGTAGCAAACGGTCAACCAATACAATCCATTGGCACTTTTCAACTACCGCTACAATTCAAACACAAAGTAGCCATAATAACTATACTCATGTAATTCCATCTATAAAACAACCATTCAGTTTAGGAATTGATTTTTGGAAACTCTTCAACTTAGCTTAGCATACTACAAACCATAACTTCCTACAAATCATTAACAGACAAAACTTTAATAATCAGTTCTCAGCCTGAACACGTCACTCACTACGACACTGTAACAGACACACAAAAGTTTATATCAGATAAAATTATACAACAATTCAAAAATATCTCAACAGAAAAACACATTTAGTAGGACGGCAAACGGAATATCGACACGGGTGATCATGCCCCTATTAGACAACACTGCTACAGGCTTTCACTTGAAAAACAAAAAGCCTGGCCTTAGGCCGGATTTACACTGGTAAGTCACTTACGTAATATTTACACAAGTGACTTACGACTCCATTTACACTTTAAAATAAAATTACGGTGAGAAGCACATGCAAAGAAGTTGACGAAATGATAAAATTAGACGTCATTGAGCCTTGTGAAAGTCCATGGCTCAATCCCATTATAATTACTCCAAAAAAAGACGGCACTTGGCGTTTTTGTATTGATACTCGCAATTAAATTCAATTACACGCAAGGATGCATATAAATTACCTCACATTTCTGACATCATTGACAACTTGAAAAATGCTAAATATTTGTCAGCAATAGACATTGGTAAAGCATTCTGTAAAATTCCATTACGCCAGTCAGATAGAACGAAAACTGCTTTTTATGTACCAGGGCGTGGAATGTTTCAGTTCAAAGTAATGCGTTTCGGGAGACCGAAAGGCACAGTGAGTACTAATTCCCCCGCTACAAAGGTTCATGCATAGTCTTTTCTGTGCAGACAATCTAGATAACTCAGTCTTCGCTTACCTCGACGACATAATAATTATTAGTAACACTTTCGATGAACTCATCATTACTCCGTAAAGTTTGGCGCCATCTCGTGAGATTTGGGCTATGAGGAACCTTGTTGAAGCACCTTAAGCATGGAGTGCTCTTAGGGCCTGCCAGTACACCACCTGGAAGAATGACCAAATCCGTCGCTGGGGGCCATTCTTGTTCGCCTTGCTTCAACTTGACACTGCTACGCGTTCTTGAGAAAAATTGTCTCTTATGACCTGTACAAAAAACTTGAAATTCAATTTATTTGTTTTAATTACATTATATTATTATTATATCCTTTGTCGACAGGCTGATGAACGTTAAAGTGAAGACTGCTCCGATCATGCGCCAAATAATCGTCAGAGAAATCGTAGAAGCCAAATTTGGGGAAGAGTGCATTAGCCAAGTGAGAAAAGAAACATTTATTCGGCTAAAATGCGCATTATCTTTCTATGAGATGTGCATTAAGTATCTATGGCCGGGACCTGTATATATTCTATTTCTATAGGTACAATAACTAGCTTATTTCCCGCGGCTAGGTCCGTTAAATGTAGACAGTATTGAAAATGTTTTTATACAGTTTTTAATTGTCAGTGCAAATGCATAAAAGATTTGCTTTTAAAATAAAGTTCTTTTTTTAAATAATGATTTATTTACAATATCCAATACGTATTAATTATAGTCGTTTTCAAAAAATATGTACGTAGTTAAGGCCTTAATCTAATCTACGCTTTAATTTTGTTCCTTTGTGTGACGAAAGTTAACCATACAAAATATACATATAGGGTCCAGCAAAACGTTGTGACGATATTTTAACCACAGTATCAGTTATCGATTCTATAAAATAAGCATGTTTTTTAAGTTCTTGATTTTTTCCGAGTCGTTAAAAAAAAAACTCTTCACACAAAGGAACAAAATTAAAGCGTAGATTAGATTACGGCCTTAACTACGTACACATTTTTTGAAAACGACTCATTAACTTTTCAGATTAGTTCCGATATTACCAAAAGGCTCCGATTACTTATGTGATCAACTCACATTTAGTTAGGTACATTGTGATTTTCGTAACCATTTTGTAGAGTAGATTCAGTGTCATTTACCACATTCTATGTCATGTTCGGACACTGAAAGTCGATCCACCGAAAAGCGGAATTTTCACACTAACTTTTTTCACGCATTTATTGCTCCTTTAAATACTAAATTAAAAAAATCAATTAAAAAAAGACAAATACTAAATAACAAGTGGAAAGAAATAATATATGCCTCCCCTTATAGGAAACAAGCGTGTCATACATGTATAGTAAGGAAAATTCTCTCTTTTTCTTTTGTGTTTTACTAACTTTCAAATAATGCATCTAGGTTTTTGTTATGATTTATGATCCATAACAGGGATGTAACGGATGTGGTTTCATCGGAACCGAAAAAGGAACCAGATGTTTTCAATTTAGTTTATCGGAACCGGAAACGGAATTGGAACTGAAAACGGAACCCAGAAACGGAACCTGAGTGATAAGGTGGACGCGGTATAGACGCGGTGTTATAGTAGGAGATATTCCTAAACCGAAATATGACATTTGCTAGTTGATGTTTATACCTAGTGTCATGATCTATTAAAAGTAAGGATTCACAATCAGCCGAAGAAAAATGGCCCATCAAAACCGGTGCCCCGAACGACTCGGGCACCCGTTTGGTGCTAAGTAAATTTGTGTGTCTACTGAAGTTTACTTTTGTATAAAATATTTATCTTGACACATATTATAAAGAGGCGTTATTAGCATATTGGAACGTATTTTCTATTTATTCATTTATTTAAACTTTATTGCACATAAAGAAAACTTAGTGTACAAAAGGCGGACTTAATGCCTTGAGGCATTCTCTACCAGTCAACCTTTAGGCAAAGCAGAAAATGGTTAGGGGCGGTGCCAGAAAAAAAACCAACGTTACTGAATATACACACTAGCAATCTTCTAATGTCAGTTTGCTCCATATATTTTAACATAATCTGTTAGGCACTGTTCGTCCATATGTTATTATTTGGTCAACGGATAATACCCACTTTTAAGGTCTAGAGAAGTGAAGTATTTACACCCTTGTATTAAATAATATTAAATAATAATAAATACTTCTATTAAAAATAAAATGGTCTATATATTAGGTAATAAAAATGAATCACCTTGTGTTAGTCTGACTGAGGATCGAGAACTGCTGGACCAATTTGGCTGGTTCTTTTTTTATTTTAATCCCTGTGATTCAGGGAAGGTTTACGAAAAAATGTCGGGAAAAGTATAGAGGAACAGCTAAAAAAGATCAATAACTTTGTATGAAGTTGACGAAGTTCACCGGGCCCACTAGTTCCAAATATTAATAAGGCGACGAGCGAATCACTGGTATAATTTTTGATGTACGTCACTCTTGTCCCGCCGCCGCGCCAAGCATTGACATCCGTTATAACTTCCATTTCAAACGTAACCCAACCGGAACAGAAACGGATGTTAAATATCAAACGGAAGTTCCGACTTAACGGAAACGGAAACGGAGCTTTGTAACAGGTGGTCCATAATAGCTTCTGACATGGTATCACCACCGACCGACCCCATATACCAACAAGTCATCGACCAGTGCCTCAACCCCAGTTAGTCCTTGTATCATCTCATTCATTTTTATTCGAAAATAGTCTGGCGCTGAAGGGATTCCAAATGGCAGGACCTTCCAGCGGTATTTAGCAAATGGTGTCCAGAAAGTGGTGAGTTTACTGCTCTTTTGTAGTTAGATTTAAATGCCAAAAGCCTCTTTTACGTCAAAAATTGAAAATATTTTTGCTTTTCCCAGTTCTGGCAGAATTTCCTCAACAGTGGTGAACTGATGATTTGGACGTTTTATCGCCTTGTTTAAAGGAATTGGTTCTATACAATACAAATCCTGAAACTATCTTCCTTTTTAATCCATAAAATATCGCTTACCTTCTTTCTTCTTTTATTAATAATAATAAAAGAAGAAAGAAGGTAAGCGATATTTTATAGGGCATAAGCCCTCTTTTTAAAATTTTTGCAATTCTTCTTTCAGGACTGGCCGCAGTGCGACTGGAACGTGACGAGCCTTTTGGACAACTGGAGAGATTGCTTCATCTATCTCGAGGTCAAGCTCACCTGAGAAACCACCCTGGCCCTCGAACACGGAACTGTACTTATTAGGTCCTGTGTTTCTTGAGACTCGCATCGTAACTCCTTGCAAAACTTTACGAGACCCATTAGAGTGCATGCTTTACAAGCAAGACAAAAGTGGGAAATGTGGGAATTGTGGGATATGTAGACCACTTTAAATGTGTCATTATATTTATTATTATATCATTAATTTTCATATTTACATTTTTTTGTGTACCTCCCCTACTCGTAAAGTGGGGATGTATTTTTTTTCTTGAGTACCTACCCCCTTGATGTGGGGTGTCATTGAATAGGTCTTGAAAAAACATTGTGTGTTTGCTAAAACCATTTTTTGATTAAACGATTCGTTTGTGAAATATTAAGCTTTAAGGTGCTATTTTTTGGTAGAGTCAAGTGTCCCCCCCCCCACCCCTGCTAGCTAAATGGTGGTTTTCAGGCATTTTTCAGATAGCTGAAAAATTCAAGGTGGTGACATATATAACGCAGTTGAAACGAAAACTATCACAGCTGAGAAGGCTATACAAGTTTCCGGGTCATAGTCGACCAACTGCAAGAAAAGCAAAAATGCGTAGGTACGGAAAAGTAAAATACCATTATAGGTAATACTACTGAGCGCCAGGGGAGTCGTCGGGCGGGCACGTCATACCAAGGGCGGATCCAGCTTTCGACTCACGTCATACCCCCCCCCCCTCCTCTTTTCGCGTCAGAAGTTAAAAATACATTAATAGCAGTACACCTAGTCCTACCGAGGGGGGGGGGGGGGGTCATGACCCCCCCCCCCCCTGGATCCGCCCTTGCGTCATACCGCAGCCTAGCTAAGATGCATTCTTAGAAAGATACTAAGGGCATCGTCAACTTTGGAAGGAACCCTATACATTGCGCGTGGCCCGACACACACTTGGCTGGTTATTACTGCCCCGCTATCAGCGAGCAACGTACGATTTTGATCCCTGCAGTGAAGTTTCTATGTTGGTAGAACTGATTTGGTATTAACAGCATATAAAAAAACTCATGTTTCAGCAGCGCGTGCCTGGAGCCCTTAAAAAGTTGCGTTCAAAAACCGCGCTCTTTTTTGTATTTAGGATATTATTTATCGGCATTTCTAACATTTCATCTAAGGCTTTTGACTGCTTTAACCATATTAATTTGTTAAACAAGTTATACTTTAACGGGATAAAAAATCATCGCTTGATCTTATCGCGTCATATCTTTCAAATAGAACAAACACAGCGAGTGGATATTAAGGCGCCTATAGCCGTCGATGACCTTGAGCGTTCAAGCTCACTCTGCCCAAATTCCGCAATTCCGCTAACGTAAATTACAACGATAACAATGGCTAATTTCGCTTACTAAGTATAGTCTACCGTGCGCCAGCGGTTCAAATTCATCATAACGTACTACATGAAAGCGCATGAAGGACGCGGGTTCAAATCACCGCTAAGTAAGTTTTGGAATACTTTGATACTTGAATACCTACAACCACAACTTTCTGTATGATGCAGAGTTATAGAAAAATAGCACGCCTTGAAATCCAAGATGAAAGTCAGATTTATGAAACGGACTTTTCTCCTTCTTTCATTAGTAATATGATAGATTAGATATTTTTTAATCAATAAAAAATTATATATATACATATATATATTTTTTTATTGATTAAAAAATATCTAATCTATATATATATAACGCCGCATAATTCAACAAAGCGCCTACCATAACAAGGGTAGCAAATGTGCGTTGTGATTACACACTAGGAGCACATAGGGTTTTTCGTCTAAAAGCTATTTATTATATCTAATATATAAAAATAAGTCGGGTTTTCCTCCCTGACGCTATAACTCCAGAACGCACGAACCTATTTCCACGGTTTTGCATTCGTTGGAAAGGTCTCGGGCTCCGTGAGGTTCAAGGCGGTACGAAGTCCGCGGGGTCAGCTAGTTAGTTATAATAATATAATTCAACAAAGCGCCTACAAGGGTAGCAAATGTGTGTTGTGATTATACACTAGGAGCACATAGGTTTTTCGTCTAAAAGCTATTTATTATATTAGTTAGTAGGTAAGGCCGGTTTTTAGGGTTCCGAAGTCCACAAGGAACCCTTCTAGTTTCACCATGTCCGTCCGTCCGTCTAAATTGTGGTATTTGGATGGCTGAAAAAAATCACGCTTATGGCATATATAACGTAGTTGAAAGGAAAAACTATCACAGCTAAGTAGGCTGTACAAACTTACGAGTCATAGTCGACCAACTTATGAAATGATTAAAAAACCAATGATTTTTCTCGAGCGGCAGGGGCGTCGGGCGGGCATGTCATACCACAGGCTAGCTAGATGCTAATAAGCCTTAGAAAGGTACTGTGGGCATCGTCAACTTCGGAACCCTATACTATGCGCGTGGCCCGACACGCATAAGCCGGTTTTTTATTTATTTAAAATTTTTGAGCAGAAGCAGAATGGTTGTTGAATCGCCACCTTCCCTAAGAAATGGTTGAGGGAGGCGATGGCTGAGATACGCGTCACGCTCGTGAACGGGTGCTGTCTGTGGGGTCCGGTCTGTTCATGCTTGCAAGGACGTTTAAAAATAATCATTAGCTTTAAATATATTACTAAGTCAAACATTTTAAGCGAGAGACCTCATCATGTTCTTATTGACATGTATTAATGAACTCTTTTATACATGATGTATTTCATTATTTATTGACATTTTGAGACTGTCGACATCTATGGAATTTATATTTATTTGACAATGGAGGCCATCTCCATAATTTTTTTTTTTCTGGACCCTTGGAGACTATACATCTCTAAGATCTTAGATTTAAGTTTAAGTTAGGGACTATACATCCCTTCAATGTAATTGTAGTACGTACCGATATGTATATTTTATACATGTAATGTAAATGTTATAACTATGTGTAAATTTTGAAAAAAGGCCTTCTGCTTGAGTTTGTTGCGGCGCTTCTTCTCAAGCAATGGGTCTAGGAAGCGCTAGTAAATTCTTTTTACCCGACTGCGCACCGCAAAGGAGGGTTATGTGTTTACCTGTCTATGTATGTATGTATGTATGTATGTATGTATGTATGTATGTTTGTTCCTTTGTGGCACACTAGAGATCAAACGCGTGGGTCGATTTGAATGAATCATACGTCAATCGATTCGTCTGAATCGCGCGAGTGTCACTGAAGATATGAAATTAATCAAAATTCAAAATGGCGGCCACCAGACGCCATATTGTACAAAATAAAAAAATAAAAGTCAACCAACTATGGCATGTGAGGTATCGTTGAATAGGTATAAAAAAATCATTATTAGGTTTCTTTGACCATTTTTCAGACAAAAGAACCGTTTATGATTTATAACGATTCAAAGTTCCTTTACTAACCACGTAAAGTAGGTACCTACCCACCCAGTAGTAAATCCGTTCGAATTAGCAACACAGGAAATAATCTAGACCAACGAGTCTTCAACCAGGTAGGGCATGACGACTATAAAATAATAATAATGTTTTTCATAAATCTCAAACTTCAATCAAGTACGTACGCATGTGCAATGTAGTGTACCAGTAGCGTCATCTATCCGTTGACTTGAAGACTTTTAGTTTCGTTATTACATTTAAAGTGTCAATAGTGTTATTTACCTACTTAATACAGTAAAATATAACCTAATTGATTATAGGTACCAATTACACTAGTGAGTACTCAGCGCTCGTAAATAAATAAAATAGCTACCTAATAATCTAATGTAGTACCAGTAGCGCCATCTATCGGTTGACTTGAAGAATTTTAATAGGGTCAGGCTTATGTAGCGTTTTGAGCCGGGTTAGGTCTCGAGAAGGATTAATAATCAGTAATTTAGATCATCGCAAGCTACTTAATAATCCCCACGATAGCAACTCTCTCCATGAAATGACAAGATTGCGGAATTTACGGTCTTATAATCCCTAACTAAAAATAGTAAAATAAAAAAAAAGTTAATTAAAAAAAACAAAAAACCCGACTGCGTAAAAAACTAAAAAGAAAAAAACAAGACGACTTAGTTCAGTAGTAGCTAGGATTATGCTAAGTAATATTTACCGTCGCCATCAGATATATGGTAGCGAACAATGTGATCATAAATATCTGGACACGATCTTACTGTCAAGACGTTAGACTACATGCTCAGATATTTCTGATCATTCTTGCTTGCTCATATTACGTCTAATGGCGATCGTACCTACTGAGAAATAACACCATGGAAATAATTTCATGTTCGATACTAACATAAATCAAATATTGATTGCTATTGAGGAATCTAAAGATGCCTACAGTCGGGACCCATTTAAAATCCAGGTAAAAATGTTTCAAATAATGGGTCCCGATAGTAGGCATCTTTAGATTCCTCAATAGCAATCAATATTTGATTTATGTTAGTGTCGAACGTGAAATTATTTCCATGGTGTCATTTCTCAGTAGGTACGATCGCCATTAGACGTAATATGAGCAAGCAAGAATGATCAGAAATATCTGAGCATGTAGTCTAACGTCTTGACAGTAAGATCGTGTCCAGATATTTATGATCACATTGTTCGCTACCATATATCTGATGGCGACGGTAAATATTACTTAGCATAATCCTAGCTACTACTGAACTAAGTCGTCTTGTTTTTTTCTTTTTAGTTTTTTACGCAGTCGGGTTTTTTGTTTTTTTTATCTGACGTGTAAAAGTGCCCCTATGTGGCCAATTTGCTGAATAAATGATTGAATTGAATTGAATTGATTGGTTTGTTATGATATGAGGATCTTTATGCAAAAGATCCTCATATCATAACAAACCATTCTGTGGAGATTTGTTAAGATCTATGTCGTGAAGATATTTGGATCTGCTTCGCTATTAGGAATGATGGTTTATTTACATACACGACAATAAGGGAAATTATAATCATGGGTAATTACTACTGGATATACGTAGTAACATAAACCTGGAATAAATAGTTCCTACTTGGTCATAGCTGTAATCTCAACACAACCGCTAGGTTCTTGCTTTACAGGTGCTCGGATGGAGACTCTATGGCATGACCAAACAAACCACGAACTGGCGAAACTGCCGCTTGCGCGGTGTGGCAGCCCTAGCCAACACATTTGGGAAGCCGCACCTGTTGCTCAGACCAGAGCTCTATTTAGTCTATGCTTTTTGAAAATCGAAAATCGAATCAATCTTTGAAACCTTCATAATGAAACTCCAGCTACCATCACTTGCGCAATGTTTATTTTCAGTTAAAGTACACCTTAAAACCTAAGCTTCTGGAAGAACCACTTGTTCTTCCCGCTCTTGTATCGCTCCTCGAAGCGCACCCTTGTGTTGAAGCGCAGCTTCTTGCGCTTGGTGGGGTCCTTCAGGTCCTTTGCGCTGAACTTCTCAAAGCTGAAGTCAACTGTGTAGCGGGTGGGCATCAAGTGGTTGTAGTTAACTACCTAAAACAAGAGAAAAGAAGCATAATAAAAGTACTCAGGTTTTACTTGTTGAAAATTTAGAGATGATGGCACTGAAAGCATTATTACTGTAACTGGATATTTTTCCTTCTTTCTAGGGTTCCAACATCAAAAGGAAAAATCGGAACCATTATATGATGCCTTGTGACTGTTGATCTGTCTGTCAGTTCTGTCACAGCCAATTTTCTTCTACTGGACCGATTGAGTTGCCAATTTGGACCCTTCTAAATGGATAACCACCATCTGTACTAATCTGCTAACTTTTCTATTGTCACACAAGACACTTAATTAATGAAGACTGAAAACCATAAGAAGTAATTTGTAGAAAACTTCATGTTGTTCAACATGAGCATGTCAGCTAATCCTGTACCACCGGCATAGCCTTATTATTTCATTAGGTTTATTGAAACATAACCTTTACTATGAGGTGTCCCAGATCCATCCCAAAATGTTTGTTGACATGCTTTTAATAGTGCTATCAAATAGCAAGGAGGTTCAACTGTCTATTTTTTGTGCTACTGCATTCGAAAGGTTAAATCTGTCAAGATCCAACAAACTTCACTACAATTCTAGTTGTATTATTATAATGGACAGTAAGTAAAGTAATAAATGTACTAGACATACCACAGGGAATGCATGAGTTAAACTGTATGCAAAAATCATTTCAAACACTGTAATCAAATCAAATCACATATTGATGTATCATAATTAATCTTCTTAATACTTTAAACATGACTGCTTAATCAGTAGACAACCATGCAAGTGGTCAACAACAAATAACAACAAAAGTTCCTGATGTTTTATTTTAGTGAATTTGGGCTATTTATATTTGCATACATTGTGTTTACAAGGAATGTAACTGTTAGTATACCCAAATAACATAAAATAATTAATTCTATTTCTTCCTATAATCCATCAGAACTTATGTCACAAACAAGGCACCATATTATCCTAAAAAAAACAATACTAAAGTAAACACTTCGGCTAAGTAACAAATTGGACTCTTACCTTGACGAAAGGCTTTACTTTGGAGCGCTTGTGGATTTTGTTCTTGCCCATCCTCTTGTGCACTTTGCGCGGGTACCTGTCGATGCCGGCGACAAAAGCGTGGCCGTAGGGTTTGTCGGACGTGCCCTCGTCGTAGTTCTTCACGACGATGGCCTTGCGGCCCGCGTACCGGCCGCTCAAGACCAGCACAACCTTCCCAGGTTTCATAATCTTACCCATCTTGGATGGATCTGCGAAAACAAAACTAACCTCTAAAATCGTATTTTGATGTTCCAAACACAGCTGGATTATTCCAGTTAAAATCGTATTTCGTAGATATAAATGGACGGCTTCGAAATAATTTATTCATATATGTACATGAAACACCATAATAATCACTATAAACTCAAGTGTACCACAGCAAGTCCAATTTGTAAATTTTGGTGTAAATTTTTAAGTTAATCACAAAAATCTTAGCGGATATTCACAGACCGCACCACAAACTATATATCGGTGAAGAAATGTCTTTGAAAAGTTTCTTATTGTCACAGATTTAAATAGATATTTTTCTCAAAAATTTACGAAACTCACATTCCCTTCAGTTGTCGACAAGAAAAAGACTGGGTTGCCAAACTTGCCAATGTCATCACAGATTAGTGACATTCATTGACAGTTGTCCTGTCAATGTCAAACATTGGGTGCGTTCCATTTCTGCTGGATACACACCGGGCCAACGAAGGCCAAAAAACGTTGGCTCGGCACGCTCGTTGGCCTTCGTTGGCTTGGTACGTCTAAATAAATTTGGTGATCAAGCAAACGATCGTTGGTACCTAATGATACGTTTATACGCGCGTGCCCGTGTATGTGGTTTTGAACGCCGTGCATGTAAACATACCATAATTCCTGCTTTCATCGCCAATGTCCAAATCAATGTGATCATGGCCGCCGACGAAATAAGTATAGTTATTCTTAATTTTATATAACTAACGAGTTATTCAGGACAAGAAAAAAATTACGAAAGTGGAAATGGTGGACAGCCACATCTTTGAAAAATAGAAATGTGTATAGTAGAAGTTTAATGATTGCAGACTTACGCGTAGAAAAGAAAGGGAGACGACAACTTTTTTTTCCTTAGTCTATCAGGGAGATTATTGAAAAGTATTGGACACGTATTTTTTCTTTTTTCACGTAATCAAACTTATACGGAGATATATTGAGTTGAAATGTCGCGTGACGTCACGGTTAGGTACGATTTATAACTAACGGTGACGTAGTTAGCCCCCACTCTCCAACTTTAATGCGTTTTAACTTGGTCATTCTTTGTTAATTTGATAAAACAAAAAATACGTGTCTAATATTTTTTTATTATCTGACTGACGGACTAATTAGAATTTCGATTTCTTCACCCTGTCGTCATCCCTAATAGGGATGTCTTTATATTCTGATTAATATTGGATCGAAAATATCAAAGAAAGATACAAATTATTGTAATTCGGACCGTTCGTTCGTTGGCCTTCGGCGACCGTCCCATGGACTTAATATACCTATACCTGGACTGCGCTCTCTGAACAAGCTCTGTGCCCGTCGAAAGGTTCCTCGGTCATCTTGCATCTCTTTCAAACTATGGTGACCATACTTAACTTACTTTTGTTGATTGACCATTGGTTGAATTAAGTGTTAAAAAAGAAATTTTACAGAATAAGATCATTTTAAATACAACTTCAACACTAATGTCTCGGCTGTAAGCACGAACTAATATTATACATGCGAAAGTTACCCTGAATTTCTGTCTGTCTGTTCCCTAACTAAGCTAATAGAACTGGCTTTGACCCCCTCTTAACTCAAAAACTATTTCATCGGCATCGTGTCCAATTCAGCTCATATATTGTTTACACGGTCGGCGTTCAAAACGACATTCAACGGGCACTTGACTAGACCCTGTGCCAGGCTAAAAAAAAGGCTCGTCATCGCCTCCGGGACAGTACTTTGTAGAATGGTTAAGATTGTCGTAACATATAGCCTAGTGAACGTCAGCTGGCAAGCCGTTGGTGGGTTTAGGCGCTATTGCCCCACGAACTATTTATTTTTTTATTTTTGTTATTTCCTCGCGGCTGAAATTTTACCAGATGATAGTTCAAGGGTAACTGTGAAGGAAACCAAGACGTCAGCTTAGTCTATCTGGGTGGAAAAGTCGTCAGCTGATGCCCTAAAAGTTCTATAATTTCATTAATTGCAAATGTAACTTCGTGATCCTATATATTTGAATAGAATTACAAACTTATTTATGCATTTGCTGTATCTAGAAAACTGGACCGAAATTGCAAAGTATGTCTGTCTAATGTATTATACACGGTGGGTCAGAAAATATGGCAAATAATTAATCCACCGTATTGGCTATCGATTCTAAGTATATTGTATAGGTCTTTAATTATTTTGAGTTGGTAAAAAAATATATATATGGGATTGGTTGTGTGAGCGACGCCTGAATCCTATACCAAAACATTTTTTTTACCAACTCAAAAAAAATTAAAGACCTATTCAATATACTTAGAATCGATAGCCGATACTGTTGGTTAATTATTTGCCATATTTTCTGACCCACCATGTATTAATGTCTTCTAGAAACAACTGCATTAAGCATTGCCATCCAGCGCGGCAATGTTGCCAGCCTTTTGGGAACCTTGCCGAGCGACACTGATCTGTGCCAATTTTTTTATTTATAAGTTATTTTTAGTTATAGTTTTTAGTTTTATTTTTATTGTAAGTATTTTAGTTTGTGTTTAAAAATAAAAGAATTAATCCACTGCATTAATAAGTTTGTAATTCCATACAAATATATAGGATTACAAAGTTAGCTAGAGCCGTGCGTGCTCTTCGAGCTCTGTGTGGCCCGGGATAAGATCTCTATAATCTTTGCCATCAATTGATTTGTGAAGGAAACCAACACGTCAGCTGGTCTATCTGGGTGGAAAAGTCGTCAGCAGATGCCCTAAAGTTTTTTCAAAAGATAGTACTTGCATAATCCTAAAAATTTCGTGTTCCTATGATAATTGTTGCAATCTATACTTAATGTTTTATTCAACCATAAAGCGATAATTCATGTTTTCATTCAGTAATATTCAGAAATTATGAAAACAGCGAAATATTCGACAGCTATTTGGGACGTTGCCAACTTTCGGAGTAAACCCTCTTAACTGCAAATGTAACTTTGTAATCCTATTATCGATGCAGTTGGTTCTAGCAGACATAGAAGCTTCAAATTTAGAATACAAGCGTGCAGTTCAACAATACGTTCAGGGTGTTGTTGGGGCTGCCCCAGTTTTGTAGCGCGTCAGGGATGTTCGCGGCGGCGCGCGTGGACTGTTTCTACGCCACGGCGGTGCAACAAGCGGTCACATCCCTGGTGCGGCGCGTGCGGGGCAGCGCTAACTCCGTCATGGCCATAATAGCCGGGAGGGTTGACTAAGCTCACGTCAACCATTGCTGTATGACTCACTTAAATAAGAAATGTGCTTATTTGTTTTATCTACACTCATATCATAAACCCTCTAAGTATAATGCGTTCAAAAATCGGTAGGAATAACATCCGTTATGACAGCGAGTTCTGTCAAAACCAATTTCCTATCTGTGGTCATACTGTAAAATTCATTTTACAAAATCGATATCGATCGATGCTGTAATAACGTTCAACTTTCGAACATCTTCCAACAGCAACGTCCGCCTATTATTCTTGATTCAGACAGAACTAAAGTTCAAAATGTCGATCAAATTCAGTCTATGCTTTTTAAAAATCTAATGTGATACACTGACGGGTTCGAATTGCCGCCAATGTGGACAAATTTTGAAGCATCTTAGAGGATTTATAAAATGAGTGTAGATAAAGTTGTGTATGCAAATGTACATAATTAGGCCTTAAAACACTCGTGCGATATGATTACCACCAAAACCCCACTCGAGTTTTAAGGACCTTTATTATGTAGAACAAACTACTATTAATCTAATTTAAATTCAGTTTTTATAGTAATTGTAAGGTTTATTTTGTATGGACTAATTGTTGTCTGAAATAAAGAATTTATTATATACTAGCTTTTGCCCGCGACTTCGCCCGCGTGAAATTCGGTTATCGCGTTCCCGCGGGAAATATGCGTTTTTCCGGTATAAAAGTAGCCTGTACCTTTTGCCGGGACTCCAACTATCTCCATACCAAATTTCATCCAAATCCGTCCAGCGGTCGAAGCGTGAAGAGGTAACAGACAGACAGAGTTACTTTCGCATTTATAATATTAGTAGGGTGATGGCACCAATCATTTTAAGGAAGCTGATTTGGTTTAATTTGTTTAACCGGCAACTTTTTTTAATTATATAAGCAACGGATTTTTTCCGATATAGTGAAATATATAAGAAATGTTTAGATATAGCTAAAACATCTAAAAATTCTATGCATTTAGAAAAAGATTTATTTTTCCCGGACTACCAAAAACACCAGTAATGTACAACATAAATTCAGTAATGGACCACCATTCATGATGGACATTACGAATTATGAACAGACGTGTTATCACCATTAATGGACATCCATTGGTGTAAATTGTCACATGCATTCTATGCTCATGAAACGAAACTAGAAACAAATCTCCCCTTAGAATTGCATCCAATGGTCTCCCCATACGTTCCCATTCGGGTGTATAATTTTTCTTTGGTGCCATCTAAAACAAAATGAAGAAATCCAACGATGGACACCTGCATATACCCAGTCATGGCAATACTACTACTACTACAGCCTATTTGCGTCCCACTGCTGGGCACAGGCCTCCTCTCATCACGAGAGGGTTTGGGATATAGTCCCCACGCGGGCCCAGTGCGGATTAGGGACTTCACACACATCTTTGAATTACATCGCAGATGCGTACAGGTTCCCTCACGATGTTTTCCTTCATCGAAAAGCTCAGTGGTTAATTCAAATTTAATTTCGCACATAAGTAAACTTAGAGGTGCCACCCAGAATCGAACCCCCGACCCTCTGCATAAGAGGCGGTCGGTCGAACCACTAGGCCACCACGACTTACCCAACGTTACATTATTGGAAAATAAATAGCAATTGCAAAATCATAACATTACATTTATTTAATCTCAAAAGAAATACTTTAAATGAAACATGGCATAATATGCTGTTCTTCGTTTTTTTTTTAGTTAAATTTATGTTAGTGTAAGTCGTTTGTCACGTTTGCGTTCGTGTCGCCACCGTGCAGGATGCCCCTGAAAATCAACGTCGCGGATATTATTATCCGTGGCATAATGTTGAGCGGGTACCCTTTTTGGCGCTTGTAGATACTGTTTTCAGCTTAAAAAAAAATTGTTTAATATGTATATATCGAGTTTCCAAATAAATATTTCTATTTCTATGAAAAATTATAACTTTCGACACATGTCCATTTAATGACTTCATGAGATATCAAAACCAGCCATGAACAAGGTGCGAATAGAAAAACCAGCCTTGGCATAGTAGAATTAGCTCAATTCCATTTCCTTCTATTGTATTTCGATAAAATAATAGCAGATTTCATTATATCACTATACCAAGATGCAAATAGTAGATTGTTAACCGAGGGCTGAAAGACACCCATTTCTGCTGAGATGTTTTGGCGCTTGAACGAAATGAGAGGCTTTTTACCTGCTTTGTACTAGTTTCCGAAAATTTAATTTAACACACCTTTAGAAGATTGCCGCCATTCTTTTCTTCATGTCCTTCTTAATCTTCGACAAATAACTTAAAGTAATTCTTTTAAAACATGAGAGCAATTTCTTTTACTTCTCGTGCCTTTGAGTCCTTCGCTAAGCTCAAGATTCTAAATTAGAATCACTACCTAAACGCTCGTGATTCAACTATAGAATCTTTCACTAGCTCAGGACTCAAACATGGCACTCGAAGCAAAAAACAATTTTGCTCTCTTGTTGCACAAATAACTATTACAAATCATCAATGATACAGAAAAGGTCTGAATTCTATGACAGCGAGGGTATGAGTATGAGGTAGATTTCACGTTCCCATCTTCAATTACTCGCAAAACTCATTTAAAAAAAAACAAATTTTATCATGAGCACATCATACATTCCATAATACAAGTTACTATCATTGCCTAGCCAATCATACAAATTAAATAATTAAATCAATCAAAGAAATAAAATAGTGATATTGGTTCTAATGTTTACCGCGGAATGTCTAACATAGGTACAAAAAAGAAATTATCTACTTACAAAATAACTAAAGATAATCATAAATAAAATAATACATGAATTGCTGATTATTCACTACAATATACAAATTATGATTACAAATAATATTTTATTTTAATGCATATTGTTCACGTTGCTTAACTATGAGGTTTGATTTGACTGATTTAATCAGCAAATCTTAACCGGTTAAATTTAAGGCCGTTCCCTGACCCAGCATCGTCAAATTGCTCATCATACTTTTCTAAGAAATGTTATGTATAAGTTAAAAATTTGAAAAAAAAACATATGTTATATTTGATTATATCACCCTTACATTGACAGCTTTCGTTACACGTTTTACGAAACTGCGCTCAATACAATTGAATTCCAAATTAACCACTAACTCGAACATTTAATCCAACTTTACTCTATTTTATTATATCAAACAATGTAAAACTAAATATAACTGAAAAATTATCTATATTATATGCATACTTTGACAGATTTACAAATGCCATGTTTTTAGACGGAATTTTTATAGAAATTAAAACGCGTTAAATATTAACTAAATCGGGCGTTCTGTGCGTAGCGCTTTCTCTTTCACCCGTTGCAGGAGTGACAGTGACGGCTGAGCTGGGTATAGGAACAGCCTTAAACAATTTCACATTCCTCAAATATAAATCATGTATCATGCAACAAATTAATTACCGTATTAACTATTAAATTTTACTTTTCTAGTCGTTATGGTTCAAATGGTTTTAAAATTACCTTTGTGTATATGATGACCACCCCCCCCCCCCCGTCCAAGAAGTTCACAGTAAAAAAAATGCAGTTTTCAGAGATGTTCCTTTACGTGTGTCCTGAACCCTACTTACATTCCAAATTTCAAGGTTCTACTTCCTCGGGAAGTGCTGTATAAGTATTTTGAGTCGATAGTTTGTTAATAAAATTAACGATTTCTAAATCGGTTATCTCAGAAATTTCTTGACGTAAACATCTCTTTTTTTGTATAGGTCATAAGAATATTTAGGAGATTTTAAGTGCTAAATCTCGTACCTTCAGTTGGAAAGGTAACGAAGATGTGATAGGGCGGAAAACACGCTGAAACACACTGTGCGTGTTACCTTTCTACCTGGAGGTAAGAAATTTTGTATCAGTCTCCTAATTTACATCAAGTAGTTTCTGAGAGATAATCGGTTTAGAAAATCACTAATCGTTCTGTCTGTTCATTATGATTATACGATATACGAGAGCTTGGAAACTATAACTTGTATAAAAATAAATGTTAGTACTTATTGGTAGATAATTTATTGATAAATAATTTAGTCCTTGACCATTTAATCCCAGTTTGTATAGTTTTCCGGAAAATTGAGAAAATGTGCAAAGCGAGACATTCCTGCGGAGGGAAGGGGTGAAGTAGGAAGCGGGAGGGGCGGGAGAGTTGTGTATTAGAATGTACCCACTTAGCGATAAATATTAATCCTTAATTTTGCCGCGAGTAGTGAATAGTAGGAGTACATCAAAAATAACTGCTCCGCCGTCTTGGGTTTGCCACCATGTTGGATTTAGAATGATGCCACATTTTGAATTTCACTGAATATAGATATCTTCTATTTCAATAATTTTCCTTTTTTTACATAGTAAGTATGTTAAACTCAATTATTAATAAATCATACTTACACCATTTTTCATATGCACCAGAGAAAGCATACACGACAAATTATGTACGTTTTAAAATCGAACTGTCTTTTTTCCACAAAGCGACGTGCGCTCTCGTTGAACGCCCGTGGGCTACTGACACATGCTAGTCAAACTACAGAGTCAAAATGGAAATGTTGCTTGTAGCTTCTAACCGCCATAGTAAATATGTATGGTTGCTTTTCATTAAAAATCATTTTAAAATTACGGGGAATAATATTGAAAAATCAATTCATATTATCGATAGCTTAGATGTTTCGGTATATTATGAATGAGATTTCTAGACGAATTTCTTAAAAAATATATCAAAATCTTAGTAAACGGCAAGCGGCATTTTATGTTTTTTTTTTAATCAAGAATATATATAGTAAGAAACGACGTTGTTTAAAAATTCAAAGACATATTAAAAGTGAAGACAACCTTTGAGAAGCGAATTGACTCGTTTATAAACTTCGTTTTTACAAAATCCTTGATACCATTAACTTAACCGTGAGTCATGTTTTCGCGAATTTTGCTCTGCGCAGTCTTAAGACTCAATGCTGTAACATGGCTTTCGGTTGCCTGTAACGTCAAAAACAAAAAGTTAATGTTATTTAAGACAATCACTACGACACACAAAGTTTGTTCAGTATTTAATTTGAAACCAAATCTCGTGACTTTATTTCGCTATGCAACAACAGACCACACATATGATAAACGCCAATTTATACATAGATTTAATTGAAAATATGAAATTGTTATGCTTCTTTAGATTACAGGGACTCAATTCGAAACGTTACATAGGAAAAGGGAAATTTCCTATCCCTGCGCTCACCCGTCACGGCGCTCAAATTGAAGTATAAATCTAGCTGCTTAAAATTCGGTAAAACGTTTCGAATAGGGCCCAGTATATTTGGCCCCTGCCCTGTGCTGTTATTGACATTTAGTTCAAAATCAGAATTTGCAGGCTGGTAGCTATTATTTCTTTTATTAAGAGGGTTTATCCTGAAAGTTGGCAACGTCGCATATATAGCTGTCAAATGTTCCGCTGTTTTAATTAATTTCTCAATATTACTGAATTAAACAAGAAGTTCTCATTCTATGGTTGAATGACGCGTCTCGTTTTATATTTGTTGGTTAAGCATTCAAATGATAAGATTACATTAAAACGCATGGAAAATGTGATGGAAAGTTTTCAAAAGATAGTACCTGCGTAATCTTAAACATTTCATGTTTCCAGGATAATTGTTTGGGAGTAAACCCTCTTAACATCATTTGTGCTATAAGTACTTAACAGTCACTAACAAAATGAAACACTCAATGGTCAATGTGTTAGTTTGGTATATTTTCACTTGGCGATATACAAATACATACTTTGTCGGGGAGCTCAAGAGGGAATTTGTGTAGTGACTCGAGCGCGACAGATTAACATATGGGAGATACCTGGCAATATAGAATATGGAGGTAAACTGTCGATGATTCTGTCAAACATGACCTCATGAAGAGGCACAGGATCTTCGATAAGAAATATAGAATACACAGGATCAACAACAGATTGGCGAGCCCCTGACAGCAAATCGGTGACAGGGTGCTACACCGACGGCTCAAGAAAGGAATCCACCAAACTATCTGGGGCGGGTAGAGATCTTCTACTATCTAGAGTAAAGTGTTTACTTGTTTAGTCTCATCCTTACGACAGAGTGTGTATGTAGTTGTAAGCATTCATCGTCAGTAGCGGACCGGCAGCGGTCCGAGACAGTCGAGTTATTGGTACCGCGTCGCTCAATGACACGAAAGTACTGACTGCAAGTAAGTTATGGAAAATTCAAGTGAAAAGAGAAAAGTGATGCGGAGCCAAGTAACACAAACCTATTGAATTACATTTGGTCATGTCAGTAGTTGCCAGTTCGTTCGGTCGTACCAAAGGACACATGTAGGCTAATTTTTAATCGCGATATTTTAAAACGCGATAACCGAATTCCACGCGGGTAAAGTCGCGGGTTTATATGGGTAAACAGATTCTTAATGCTTCTAGCAATGCAATAAAAAAACACGAAAGTCTGTTCACTGGAACCGAGTTCCGAGGATTTATCAATTTTACGTCTTACTGTGATTATATCAATAATATGATTGCAATAAAGATTTGAAGTGAATTGACTACTGTACTATTATTTAAACGTCTCATTAAATAAAAATAAATGTTTTACAAATATATTATAAACATATAATTTCATTAGAAAATTAAAGAACGAAAACAATACCTAAAGTAAAAAAAAAACCATTTTAACACAATGTCAACATGTTTTTACTTTTTGTGCAATTAGTACTCGTAAAATCTCACTTATCACCAGATTTATTGGTCTAGTTGACCAACAAATCTGGTAATATAGATATAGAATAAGAGTGTGCCAGTGCAGCGCCATACTGCTAATAATGAGCTTATTAATGGCACGACTAGTCGGACAACTAATCCGAGTATTTGATTTTGTTCGACGACTGTCTCAGCACGCACACATACGTTGAGAGCGTCGGTGGTGCTTTATAAATACTTTCACGAATACATTGAAGCGCTTTGTATTTTGGAGGGGCGGGACTTTAGATAGCAGAAGATCTCTATATACGTCAGACAGAGAAATTGGACGGAACTGAGTGATCGCGGCGGACACCCAGACTGGCAACAGTAATATACAGTGAGCCAGGCTGCACTAAAAGCACTTAACAAAGAATAATCGTGCTCCAAACAGGTTAATGAGTGCAAAACAACACTAAACCTAGCAGAAAAAGGTGAAACAGAACAGATAGTCGCATAGGTGCCTGGACATGAAGGCAATACCGGGAACGAAACGGCCAGCGAACTGGACAGAAAAGGCGCCGATGAAACTTTTGTGGGGCCAGAACCAAGACTGTCCATAGCACTTTCCATAGATTTAGTTTAATTGAAATTAACAATTACATAATTGGGCGCTTCCGCCTACTACGAGGGGGACACTGAAAGTTTTGCGCAACTTATTTATTTATTTATTTTCTTTTCTTTATTAGGGGCATCAACAGCAATACAGTTAATGAGTATACAAAAAAAATCATCAGTTAACATAGCCAATAATAGATGTCCGCAAAAATACAAAAAACATTTTCTGAAAGTAATACTACTGAAAGGAAATTAGGAAAACATAAGAGATGAGCACTGGTTTAACAATTATGAGCATGCATATGTGTGCAACTTTTTAATAAAACACTTAATCATGAAATTTACATAAGTACGATCAAACCATTTTTTAAAGCACGAGGCCCATTCATCAGAATGTATGTCAGTGACGTGTTTATTGAAGGTCATAACCGCCGCTTCTGGGTTCGGAAAAGTAATTCCTCTCATTAAATCCTTGATTTTAGGGAACAAAAAGAAGTCACATGGTGCAAGGTCTGGGCTGTGGGCGGGATGGGTCACCAGCTCTACCTTCTTCGTACACAAAAATGCCTTTGTCTGCTTCGCGGTGTGTGGGGCCGCGTTGTCGTGGTGCAGGAGTATTCGGCTCGCGAATTTTTTCAAAGACGATAGGCAAGCATATGGTCGTGTACCATGCAGCATTAACTGTTTTTTTGTTCCTCTAGTGCAGTGGTTCCCAACCGGTGGTCCGCGGACCACAAGTGGTCCACGAGATTTAAAATATGGTCAGCGACAGATTTCATATTTGAATAAACGAGAACACGGTGAGGTGACCGGTAGGAGGGAAGCGTCTGACGAAACAATATACAAGAGAGCCTATCAACCCAAGAATTCCTGAACTTGTACAGAGGATGCAAGCTCAGTAATCTCATTTATATACTATGTACTAAACAGTTACAGGTTTTCACTGCTAACTAATCTTACTTTCGACGTTTATGAATTAAGTGAAAATGAAAAATTCTGATGTGTATCAAATGGCATTGTTTTAAATTTGCGAAAAAAATATATAAAAAAGTAAAAAACTAATAGGATGAAGTTGAAAAAGGGAAAAGCATTAGTGCGCTTAAATCAAACCCTAGTAGAAGTATAAATATACTTGCTTTTGACCAGTTGGTCAATTAACAGTTGTTATTTAAAAAACTTTCTCATATCTGAAGTTTTTCTTAGCTTGTGGTCCTTGCTAATGGTAACGCAATCATAATGGTCCCTGATCAAAAAAAGGTTGGGAACCGCTATTCTAGTGGCACAGTACAAATATGTTGAGGTTTAGAAAAAAATACACGCGATCATTTTTTTACCGATGCTCCGTGATTGTCGAAGTTTCGTGGGTCTTCCCTCATTTCCGGACACCCATTCACAGGATTGTTAGTTTTTTTTCAGGATCGTAACAATAAATGCATGTTTCGTCACCTGTCACTATGTCGTACATTTGAGTTTCCATCTTTAAATTTTTTAAGCATTTTCTTCGACCAATCGACTCGAGCCCGTTTCTGATTCGGCGTGAGTTCGTGAGGAATCCATCGGCAACAGAGCTTTCTGACTTGTAAGTGCTCGTGCATTTTTTTATTAATTTGGCTCATACCTATCCTAATTTCACTCCGAATTTGCTCATAGGCGACTCGTTGATTTTCTTCTATCAATCGCCTAACGGCAGCCACGTTAACTTCAGTGACTGCAGTTGGCGGACGACCTTCACGAATTTCGTCGTGGAGAAAAATCCGGCCACGATCAAATTCAGCGCACCATCGTCTTACGGTGCTAAGATGTGGTGCTTTGTTCCCAAAAGCAGTTTGAAGTCGAGCATTGCACTCTTGGGGAGAAAGAGAGCATTTAAAATCGTAAAAAATCATTGCTCTAAAATCTTTACGCGTTAATTCCATTTTCACAGCCAATTTCAAATTGTCATAAAACTTTTATTCAAACCATTTCCCGCCAATAGTAAACTTATATACCATAAACAAGGATCATTTTTTTTAATACCACAGTCCCATGTTCAAATATTCACGAGTCAGCGGGAGTGCAAAACTTTCAGTGTGCCCTACGTATATGTCTAATTTTTTATCTATTGGTTAGAGCTGTCCCTGTTCTATAGATGGCAGCACTATGCTAATACATTGAGCCATGCGACACAATGTACCTAGTAAGTTAGTCTGTGGTAATGATAAAATTAGAAATAAACGGGATTTCTCAATTAATCAATTGGAATCTTTTTAATTAATTTAATGACGCAGCCTTTTAAATATCTAATAATTAACCCACAGTATCGGCTATCGATTCTAAGCATATTTTATAGGATTTTTTTTTTTTAGAGTTGGTAAAAAAAAAAAAATTGTACGGGATTCAGGCGTCGCTCACACAACCAATCCCATATACAATTTGTTTTTACCGACATAAAATAATTAAAGACCTATACAATATACTTAAAATCGATAGCTGATACTGTGGGTTAATTACAGTGCCTAGTCCCTTTAACTATTTTTGGGCAGTCTACGTTGACGTATTGACGCAATGAGGGCCACTGTATTCCTGCTCACTAGTTGGCGTCACTATCTGCAGGGTGGTGCCGGTCAGTGGGTGCGTTCCGTAACGCGCTCAAAGCGCTCACAGCGTTCACAACGCTCAAGGTGTCCCGAATCGATTGTCCCGCTCACGACCGTGTGAGCGCGTTTTTGGTTCGGAACGATCATAAGCACGCTCACAGCGCCAACACTAGTAACTGTCAATCTTTTTATTTATTAGGGAATCATGTCCTGTCAACTGTATAGTAAAATGTCACTTTGACGTTTGCGCTGATAGCGCCCATGCCCCGCGGCGTGAGCACCGTGAGCGTCGATCAATGACGTCATCAATTTCCTGAGTACTGTGAGCACGCTCACAAAGTGTCCCGAAACGCGCTCAGTGCTGTGAGCGCGTTACGGAATGCATCCATAGTTAATGTTTTCTCGTTTCATATAATAGTGTCAATGTCACTGTGACATTTGACGTTTCGGAGATCTAGACCTCAGTGCCAATTCAGCCTGTAATATCGTAGAGATGTTCTACTATCTAATGTCCCGCGCCTTCACATTTCAAAACGCTTCAATGTATTTAAAAAGCACCACCAACACTCTCAACACATGTGTGCGTGCTGAGACAGCCATTAACTATGCATTGAGTGTTGATGTTGCTTTTTAAATAATAATAAAAAAATTGATGCGTTTTGAAACGCGAAGGCGCGGGACTTTAGATAGTAGAAGATCTCTACAGAATGTGCTGAATTGGCAACATTACACCTCGGCGGACAGCAAACGCCTCCAGCGGCGAATTCACCAGCGGTGCCGGTGGCCCTCATAGACTTATGCTAATGTTGCCTCCGTCCACATTCCCACCGCTTGTGTTCATTTGACTAACGTGCTTGTAAATGTATCTGCTGTTAGCGTGGTGTGTAAACATATCTTGTAAATCTGTCTGTAAATAAATTTTATAGTAGTTTTCGATGGGTCGAGTCGCTTCGCGATGTATGGTGTGTGATGGAGGGCCAAGGTGGGAAATTGCTCTCTAGCAGGCAGGCTCTGCAGGTCGCAATGGTGAGCTCTTAAGAGGGTTTATCCTGAAAGTTGGCAACGTCGCATATAGCTGTCAAATGTTTGGCTGTTTTTATGAATTTCTCAATATTACTGAGTTAAAAAAGAAGTTATCATTCTATAGTTGAATGACGCGTCTCGTTTTATACTTGTTGGTTAGGCATTCAAATGATGAGATTACATTAAAATGCATGGAAAATGCGATGGAAAGTTTTTAAAAGATAACACTTGCATAATCCTAAAAAAATCGAGTTCCTATGATAATTGTTGCAATCCATACTTAATGTTTTATTCAACCATAGAGCGATAATTCACGTTTTCATTCGGTAATATTCAGAAATTATGAAAACAGCGAAATATTTGATAGCTATTTGCGACGTTGCCAACTTTCGGAGTAAACCCTCTTAAGTATTTTTAAATTGGAGTTTCATAACAGTTCGCTTCACATCATCTCTGAATATCTGGTTCTGATGCGCCGGAGTACGTCCAGGAAACGTTTTTTGACATTTCTGAAAACTTGTACACGCGCCCCCGGGGGTGAACAGTTCTTTCTTCACGCAACCTTTTGACGTGATAGATAACGCCTTATAAATCGATGAAGCCTCGCTTGCACTACGGAACGAGCGTGGAGCAAGCGATAGAGAGGCACGATCGGCCTAAGCGTGACGTTATCACGCGAAATTATCATCCGTAAACCGACTTTATAGACAACCAATTTTATTTTCTATCATCTTATCTTCAAAATCCAATAGGTCCTAACGCTCGCGTGACTACACAATTCGTACCTGTGCCTCCCCAACTAAATGGGACTTTATGGGGAACAGTTTCATTTTAAACGTCTCAAACACTCAAATGTATTAACAGGATCACTGAGGTAAGGTCCGCGCACTGGGCAGTGGGCACTGTTTGATCAAATGTCGGCCAACAATCATTTGGCCGGCGTCGCCAGCCCGAGCGCGGCGGATAGCAGTCTCACTACGTTCTTTTGTTCGTGAGACTCGTTTTCTGCGGGAAAAAAGAAAATTTTCATTGCCTTTTACAGTAAAAGATGTTCATTTTATGCATTCATTTATCACTACATGGTATAAAACAAAAGTCGCTTTCTCTATCCCTATGTATGCTTAAATCTTTAAAACAACGCAACGGATTTTGATGCGTTTTTTTTAAATATATAGAGTGATTAAAGAGGAAGGTTTTAGTATAGAATTTGTTATAGTTTAACGCTCAATTCCCGCGGGAACGCTACAGCCGAATTCCACGCGCGCGAAGTCGCGGGCAGAAGCTAGTTAACTACTAAAGACAATGATCCAGCCGTTTAATAGTGTATTGTTTATATAAGCATATTAGCTGTGTTTTGTGCCCTGCGACTTCGTCCGCGTGGAACAAGGTATCGATTGACCCTGTACTTGTACCACTCTGACCTATGTCAGTATGGAGGAGTCAAAAACTATTAGAGATTACGATATCTGTTCTTAGAAAGGAATCAAGACTTCGGTCTGCGTAGACAAAATTTGCGTACCCGATGCTCGACCGATTCTTATGAAATTTGGAGTGTATGTTATGTTCAGTAGGTCTGAGAATAGGACGTAAGATATTTTTCATACCCAAAAAAATTCTGATGCGGAACAAAGTCCACGGTAGCTGACCAGCTAGTATTATTATAATGGTAATAGATATAGCGGTATATAAAAAACTGGTTTGACCCGTAGAGAACTCGTTCCCGTAGCAATCTCGGAATAATGAATATCCTACGTTATTCTCAGGGTCTCCTACTATTTCCATGCCAAATTTCATTCAATCTGTCCAGTCGTTTTAACGTGAAGGAAGGAGGATAGTATGGATATGGGTGGCATTTTTTAAAAAAATTTAACTCTTATACAATAACCGGGAATCGAACCCGGACTCGAAATCTGACCCATTTGTATTGATCACCTGTACTTTTATCATAGTTGACAAATCGCGACTATCCCTGGCGCGTGAGTGTACATTTAGGGTCTGAACGTGTTAGCCTGACGGAGCGCACCAATAAACAGGTAGAAGGCGGAGAGTATCACTGACCGTCGGCGCCGGTGACGTGTTTCTCCAAGTTGAGTTTCTCCTGGGCCACTTGGTAGATGCCCTCCTCGATGGTGCCAGCGCTCAGCAGCCGGTAGATGGTGACGGGCCGCGTCTGGCCCATCCGGTGGCATCTGAACACGACAACAATTCGGTACTTTCGTTACAAGGTCAATCAATAAAATAAAATAAATCAATTATTAAAAACTGGCCAAGTGCGTGTCGGGCCACGCGCAAAGTATAGGGTTCCGAAGTTGACGATGCCCACAGTACCTTTCTAATACTTCTTAGCATCTATCTAGCCTATGGTATGACTTGCCCGCCCGAAGCCCCTGCCGCTCGAGAAAAATCATTGGTTTTTAGGGTTCCGTACCTCAAAAGGAAAAAACGGAACCCTTATAGGATCACTTTGTTGTCCGTCTGTCCGTCCGTCCGTCCGTCTGTCAAGACCCTTTTTCTCAGGAACGCGTGGAGGTATGAAGCTGAAATTTATATCAATTACTCAGGTCTACTGTCCCTTGAAGCTGTGAAAAAATCAAACTTCTAAGCCAACGCAATCAAAAGATACAGCCGTTTATGCCGCAAATTTTCGACACTTGCAAGGGAATCAAAACCTACAGGGTGCTTCCCGTGAACTCAGAATCTTGAAATTTGGTACGAAGCAACGTCTTATAGCATAGATAAAGGAAAAATTACGAAAACCATAAATTTTTAGTTACATCACATAATATATTTTTTTTAAATAATTTTAACCTTACTACCCATTTCCTCATAAACGCGTAGAGGTATTAAATTGAAATTCATACCAAATACTCAGGTCTATAATACCTTTAAGCTGTAACAAAATCAAACTTCTATGTCAACGCAATCAAAAGAAACAGCAATTTAAGCTGCATATTTTGAAACTCGCAAGTACTCGCAAGGGAATCAAAACCTAAAGGGTACTTCCAGTCGACCTAGAATATTGAAATTTGGCATGAAGCAACGTTTTATAGCACACATAAAGGAAAAATTCCGAAAACCTTAAAAATTTTTAGTTACATTACAAAATATATATTTTTTAAGATCTTTGTCTTAAATTTATGCTACTCCATCTTTCCCCATTGTAATATTATGAATTTCATTTTGCAATAAAAATACCATAGTTATGACTCGATTGTCGTAAAGAACGAACTTTGTAAACCTTACAGGTTTGTACGGAACCCTCGGTGCGCGAGTCCGACTCGCACTTGGCCGGTTTTTTTAATCATTTCGTAAGTTGGTCGACTATTATGACTGTAAGTTTGTACAGCCTACTTAGCTGTGATAGTTTTCCTTTCAACTACGTTATATACGCCACAACCGTGATTTTTTCAGCCATCCAAATACCACCATTTAGCTGGCAGGGGGGGGGGGGACACGTGACTCTAACAAAAAATAGCACTTTAAAGCTTAATATTTCACAAACGCATCACTTAATCAAAAAATGGTTTTAACAAACCCACAGTATTTCTTTAAGACCTATTCAACGATATGCCGCATCATGGGGAACGCAAGAAAAAAAAAACACATCCCCACTTTACGAGTAGGGGAGGTACCCTATAAAAATATATCTCAAAATTTTATTGTACCAGTTTGTCAGCGTAACTAATATGTATATTCATGCCAAATTACAGCTTTCTAGAACTAAGCATTTCCGAGCAATTAGTGCGGACAGACGGACGGACGGACATGGCGAAACTATAAGGGTTCCTTGTGGACTTCAGAACCCTAAAAACTGGCCAAGTGCGTGTCAAGGCACGCGAAATGTAGGGTTTCGAACCGTAGCAGTACCATCGCAATTATTTTCAATATGACCGATACATTGTTTTTATCGGCGGCGGCAGGTCACTTCATCATTTCGTGGCAGCAAAGCGGATGCTACTTATGTTATGAATAGGTACTTAACTTAAATATGCGTTTTGGAGTTACTAAATTTAGAAATCCTGTGTCCATTCGGGAATATTAACAGGAAAATTAAAATTAAATTGAGTAAATATCTATCCGAATATCCGTTCCCTGTATATTATAAGTATGACCGAATTATCTTCCAAATCTGGCAGTCGAATGAAGGGATAAGTGACGTTTAGGTTTCAAGAATACTAACCTGTCTTCGGCCTGCTTATCGTTGTAGGGATTGAAGTCGATGTCGTGTATGATGACGGTGTCAGCGGCCGTCAAGTTGATTCCCAGGCCGCCGGCCCGCGTCGACAGCAGGAATATGAAGATGTCCTCCGTGTTGTACTGGTCTATCAAGTCTTGTCTGGAAATCGTTACATAGCTAGTGAGCATGTGGTTTGGCAATGGTATAAAATTGGAGTGATGGAAAGACAATAGGGATGACGACAGGGTGCAGAAATCGAAATTCTAATTAGTCCGTCAGTCAGGTAATTAAAAAAATATTAGACACGTATTTTTTGTTTTATCAAATTAACAAAGAATGACTTAAGTTAAAACGCATTAAAGTTGGAGGGTGGGGGCTAACTACGTCACCGTTAGGTATAAATCGTTCCTAACCGTGACGTCACGCGACATTTCAACTCGATATATCTCCGTATAAGTTTGATTTATACGTGAAAAAAGAAAAAATACGTGTCCAATACTTTTCAATAATCTTCCTGATAGACTAAAGAAAAAAAGTTGTCGTCATCCCTATTGCATTGGGATGTCTTAATTTTCATGACAAATAACTGAACCAAAAT
Organism: Aethes cnicana; assembly: GCA_963971205.1. Taxonomy (NCBI): domain Eukaryota; kingdom Metazoa; phylum Arthropoda; class Insecta; order Lepidoptera; family Tortricidae; genus Aethes; species Aethes cnicana. The sequence goes on along the minus strand of OZ020279.1, from coordinate 14,295,044 downwards.
TAAAATTGCGGTCAATATTTAACAATTTTACACAAATCTACTTAAAATTTTCAACAAAAAAAAAACCGAAAAATTTGACAGCTGTAATGTTAGGGTTTTGGTTTGGGTCGAGCGTTTGCAGCGCCATCTGAGTCGAGCTTTGCGTATTCTTGTCCATTGTCCTAATTAAAGAAGACGCCTGGTGGAAATAAATTAGCAGAAAACCTACAGTCGCATTGGAACGCAGCAAGCAGGCTTTTAGATTCGAATTAAGTTATTGTAGATACATTTTGAAGTAAATAGTTAATATAGTATGATAAAAGTGCATACTCAGCGAATCCAGTAACGCTTACGTTCCAACTACGTGCAGAACTAACTGTTCTATGCGCTGAAAGGGCGAAGCGCATCGGGACCGTGGTCCTGCCGGCTCGGGCCCACCTGTCGGTGACGGCGGTCTGGCCGTCGAGGCGCAGGTAGCGGTAGCGGCGCGCGGCCAGGTACGGCTCCAGGATGTCCAGCATCATGGTGAACTGGCTGAACAGCAGCACCCGGTGCCCGTCCTCCTTCAGCCGCGGCAGCATCTCGTCCAGCTTCTTGAACTTGCCGGAGTCGTCGATGAGGCTCGGCGGCAGCGAGAACTGGCTGATGCTCTGGAAAGGAGAAAAAGGTATATTGCTGAACGTAACATCTCGTATGCACCAAAAAAAGTTCGAGCCTTCTCGCTATCTAATAGTACTTACGTACCTACTATCGAAAAACACGGAAAAAAATAAGAAATTTTAGGACGGAGCTGGACCACGGCATACGAAGAAGTAAAGTTTTGAAAAACTTCATTAATATTTTTTCAAATTTGGCCCCCAAAAATAGGGTCTATGTTTAAAATTCATTTATTTTCGTTACATGTCCGTCTTTGGGTCTCAAACTCAAAACAGTACACATACGTATCTCAACTTAATCGGTCCAGTAGTTTCAATAGTAGACAGACGGACGGACAGACACACGAGTGATCCTATAAGGGTTCCGTGTTTACCTCTTGAAGTTCGGAAACCTAAAAAAACCACCTCTTCCAAAACTTTACCTACCCAATTATTACCTTGCCTGACGTAACGAAAGATAAATATTCGGGTCGCTTTCGATCGCGTCAACATAACTATTTTGCTGTATGCAAAGTCAGTGATGGGGGGGGGGGGGGGTGCGAAAACAATCGCAGCATGTCACACCTGTGGCGAAATTTGTTATTTCTGCCGTACACCAGTGAAGTGAACTGTCACAGTTGCGTCTTTACTTTCATTGCATTAAGTACATCTGGAGCGAGTAATGTCATCCGAGGCTTCTTTTGTCTTTATCTCTCGTTATGAGGTTAGATAGAGACATCCAAGCCTTTTACGCCACAAATTTTCGTCCATAGTCCGCGACCAAAGAGTATAGTTGCTGTCGTCGTGGAAACTGCCAATAGGGACTCGTGATAAAATGACAAACATTTCGCACTTGCATTAAAATGTACCATAAATGTACTGTGATCATCTAACTAAGGGACTAATTGGATTTTTCATTCCTCCTATTCGAAAAGGTGTGTTTTGTTGCCCGTTTAGATATCATAAATTAACTTTTTATTTTTTTTATTTTGTTTTTATTTTACCAAAAAGAAAATACACGTTTATTACAATAATTATTTACTCGCCAAACTGTTACGTTTGATGGCGAGACGCGCTCGATTTTATCACTAAATACTTAATCTATTTATTAAACTAGTAAATATCTTTTTTATCTAAAAGGACTTTCTAAAAATAGGTATTTACCCCTCGATAACCCGTAACTAAATAATTTTGCTCCCTAGGGAGTACTATTTTGCTAGTTGCTGCTACTTGTTTTTTAATAGAAGTGAAAAGTAGAGTGTTTAACACGGTAGCAAAGTTCTACGCTCCACTCGGGATTCTATTCAGGATTGTTTCCCTTCGCTCTGGATTCTATCCGTCACCCGCGGTAAAATAAACCGTTTCGCTCCCTATTCATACACTGTACTCGGTCATATTAAGGTACTGTACATGATGCGCCAGCGTGAGCTGGTGTATCTGGAAGTCGGAGAGGCACATGAGGTCTTCGAAGATGTACTGGTCGTTGGTCTCCTTGTAGGCGGGGTCCCGGGCGAGCCGGCGCGCCAGGTCGCGGACGGCGGCGGGCTCGTAGTGGTGCCGCATCAGCAGCGGGTGGTTCGCCAGCTTGCGCATGTCCATCATCATGGACACGCCGCTCTGCTCCATGGTAGAGTGTATCTGGAGGCAATGGGAAAATATTGAAGAAATAATGTTGGATTGAAATAATTACAGGAAAATTGATTGAAAAAACACGTCTTTTTTTACCTTATTATCCATATTTAGGTAGGTAGACACCTCACTTGCAATTTAAACAAGTGTTGTCTCAGATAACAGATGAGGGTATATTCCCTAGGCCGCTTCTCCTACTAATACATGTTATCCCACGTTACATGGGGTATTCCCGATTGAGTTAGAAGACTGGTGACCAATACTGATTCGCCATTGTAGTCTACGCAATATTAGTATGTTAGAAACAGATAACAGATGTGGTCTCGGTCGAACGGGCTCGGCGCGACAGCAGTCAATGTCTGACAGAGCCGATTAAGTTAGTTATTCATACTAAAGTGGATTTAATATTAAAAAAACAGCCATATCAAAGAATATCAGAACTAAAGGAAGAATGCCAACCTCCTTGGAAATTAGCGTACATCGAAAAAAGCTTTGTACATGGGCAATTTCTTTATGGCATCTCCAGGGGGCTATATACTAAAAGATTCAACGATAATTCAATCGAGGAAATGACATTTCAACGCCATCTATACGATTTGTGCGGCGTTACTAAGCTAGTAAGTTTCACAAGGTTAAATTACGTCAACCTGTGATGTTGAACGCAATCTGACAAAATTATCAAAAATTAAAAAATATCATTTAACACTTATTTCGGGAATACGCTGACTACTAAGGAGCTTCAGGTCGTGTCTTGATATTCTTTGGCCACATCCATTGATCTATTATAAGTAAGGATACACAATCAGCCGGAGAAAAATGTCCCAGTAAAAACGGGTGCCCGAACAGCACGGCCACCCGTTTGGCCTTCGTTATAAAGAGGCGTTATTAGCATATTGGAACGTATTTTCTAATGTCAGTTTGCTCCATATATTTTGACATATTTTGTTAGGCACTGTTCGTCCACATGTTATTACTTATTATTCATATTATTCATATTCATTTATTGAAGCTTCCATGGTATTACATAGTAGGTAGGTACAGATGGAACAAGACCTTATAGTACGGGCATGGACCCTGCTAGGGCGGAGCAATACTTAAGACTACACTTAAAACCTAATCCTGTACATATTACTCAGAAACATAAAACAAAAGAAAAAACTCATTAGTATACAATTTTAAAATAAATATATATTCCTGCATTATACTTATTATTTTACATTATTTTATAATTTATTTATAAATTCGTCAAGGGTATAAAAACAGTTCAATATTAAATATTTCCTTAATTTTTTAACAAAAACAATGTACTTTTCCACCGCTAGTATATCTTTTGGCAAATTATTATAAATTTTGATCGACATGGCATATGGCCCCTTGGCGAACATTTTAAGTTTGATTGCCGTGGTTAGTTGAAGTTTATTCTCGTGTCGCTGATTGCGGGTTCCTTTGTAAACGTTTTGAGCTTATTATAGGTCAATGGCCACATCGATTGAAACCGGAGTGAACGACTTGCCGCGGTCTTTCTCAGTTGTGGTATACCTACCGTGCCGTCGTTGGCGGCGAAGCCGGCGATGAGCTGGCTGTAGAGGCGCGCCTGGCGCGCGGCCATGGCGCAGGGCTCGGTGCGCGCCAGCTTGCGCGGCAGATCCCGCAGCACGTCGCGCTTGAGCCGCCGCAGCACGAACGGCTTCATGATGCGCTTCGCCTGCGTGATCTGGCTCTGCTCGAACGCAGGGACGTCGTCTTCTTTGCTGCCCTCGGTTTTCTTCGTCGTTTTTAACGATTTCTGGAAATATTCGCATTCATTATGATGAAACAAACGCATAAACGTAGTGGAAAACGCGATACGATACTTCGCCAGGTATGACAATTTAGTGTAGAATGTGTTTTTTTTAAATTTAGTAAATGGCAACCCCAGTTGTAATACAGCTACTGGACGAAAGATAGCGCTAAGTGTTTTGAACAAATTATAGAAAACTTTAGCATTTGCACAATACGGTTGAATTTAGCGTCAGGCTAACTACGTTTGTATGACGCTCAATCACTTCGCAAATAGCCGTCAGGCTTAACTTTATTAAGTTTACACGCATCATCAAATCAATTTTGTATGGCTTTAAATCACTTCATAAACAGTCCTGACGTACTCTCAACTTAAGGCCGTTCATAGACCCAGCTCAGCCGTCACTGTCTCTCGTGGGACGAGTGAAAGAGAAAGCGCTACGCACAGAACGCCCGATTTAGTTAGTATTTAACGCGTTTTAATTTCTATAAAAATACCGTCTAAAAAAATGACATTTATAAAGCTGTCGATGTATGCATATAATATGGATATTTTTTGTGTTATAATTAGTTTTACACTGTTTGATATAATAAACTGGAGTAAAGTTGGATTAGCGGTCCGAGTTAGAGGTTACTTTGGAATTAAATTGTATCGAGCGAAGTTTCGTGAAACGTGTATCGAAAACTGTCAATGTAAAGGATGATATAATCAAATATAACATATGTTTTTTTCATATTTTTAACTTTTAACATTTCTTAGAAAAGTATGATCTCAAATGAGCAATTTGACGATGCTGGGTCAGGGGAGGGCCTTAAGGGTAACTTTAACATATATAGACCCATCGGAAAATGAGTGATTAATTAAAATTGAGTACTCAACTCACATTGTTTTTCTGGAACAAGCTCCTCAAATCGTCCGTCTTGCCCGAGAACATATGCGGCATCACGAAACAAAGGAGTGACATCAGTTCCAGCAGGTTGTTCTGAAGGGGAGTCCCAGTGAGCAGCAACCGATGCTTCGACTGTGAGGGCAAGGAGTTCAGCACAATATTTTACATAATAATAGAAACAGTAAAGTGAACCTACAATGACAACCTTCATACAAAACCCCGCAATAAGTGTTAAATGCAAGTCTTAAAATAGGGATCTCCCTGTTCCCTACAGGATCGCTCACGCGTCGCGTGAACTTTAGGCCGGATTTACACTGGTAAGCCACGTACGTAATATTTACATAAGTGACTTACGACTCCAGTTACAGTTAAAAATAAAATTACGCTGAGAAGCACTTACGTAATTTCTGTGAGTTTTACTTACGTAACTTTTTATCAACCCGTCTACACTACGCTTACCGACTTACCGAAGTCAGAATCAAAAATCCCGTTTCAAAGGCAAGTTAAAGCAGCAGTTAATTGTAAAAATAATAAAATATCACTAAACAAAGAGGTTGTCGAATGCAGAATGGAACAAGGTGCATTTGAAATGCTATTGGAATTAAGAATGGAGGACCAAAGGCAATTTTTAAATTCTTTTATTTAAATCTGATACTTCTTTAAATTTCATTAGGATGACCTTTGTCATTACTTTCAGTCGGTTCTCTGGAAAGTAGGTATCAACTTTGAAATGAAAAGAAAGATTTCGAAATATTGAGAATTTCCTCATTTCTTTGAAGTCGGTTAACGTAAACATTTCAAAGGGGCAATGCTAGGCGAAAGACTAATATAAAAAACTTCGAATTTTAGCGACGGGGGATTATTTATACTTCTATTTTTTTACTATGTATTTATATGAACATGTAAATTTTTCCACATCCAACGGTATCCAGACCTTGTTTGTATAGCCATTTCCACAATAAAGTTTTTAGTAAGTACTTTACTTATCAATTCGATTCGATAAGTTGAGAAGTGCTTCCATGAGCAACGTCAAGCCTATTCACACTAGTTATTTTTACAACTTTCACAAGTTGTAAGAAATTATGATAAGTGACTTATGAGGGTATTTACACACTAATTTTACCGTAAGTTACTCGCATAAGCGACTTACGTAAGTAAAACTTACCAATGTAATTCCGACCTTAAGTATCTAGATTTAAAGTTCAACTTGACGCGTGACCGCTCCTATAGGGAAAAGAGAGATCCCTACTTAAGACTTCGAATATAGCCCCTGAGCTTTTCTGATGTAAGGAGATGACGTCGCAATGTAAGGAGATTTTCAGTCTATACATATCTTTATCTTGTCTCTGATAATAATAACATTTATAACAAAGAAGAACCAATGTTCAGTCATTACTAAATGAGTTAAAAATCACAGGGCGGACATGTACGGCCTATAAAAGCACGATTTCGAACACAATTCGAATGAAGTGTCAATGTTTGCGTGCGTTTGACTGTGTGCGTGCGAGGATGTCTGTATACTTGTAAATGTGTGTGTACAAACTACGCGGGCCAGTGATCCACTCACTCTCCATCTCTGGATGAAACAAATGACGGTAAGGGCGAATTGGGTAGGTAAAGTTCTTGGAACAGGTGTAATAGTACATTACAGACCTAGGGTGGTGAATTCGTAAATGTCCCAGATCGCAGGTTTCTGTGGCCCGAACCGAGAGAAGTGAGATTTTCTGCCCGCTACGCGGAGAGAAATTCTCACTTCTTGGCCAAGACGTAAAACTTTTGACAAACCACGGGTAGTAGTTCGTAAAGCCCCAGATCGCATATTTATGGCCTTCACCTTCGGTTCGGGCCACAGAAACCTGCGATCTGGGACATTTACGAATTCACCACCCTAGGTCTGTAATGTACTATTACACCTCTTCTAACTATTATGTGGTTAAATGATACATTTTAGCTAGTACCTACTTCTTATACTAAAATTCGAAATACATATCTCGATTTTATTAGCTCTCTTCTTTGCATTTCTTTAAAAAAAATGGGAGAATTATATTAGGCAAGTCATATAGCGAATCTATTTTCGTAGAAAAAAAAAACTGAACAAGAAACGTTCGGATACGCGCAACGCATCAGTACCACCGTGTATTTTAGGCATTAAAATTATACGTTTATTTTACCTTCTAAAAATCTTGCAATTTTAAAAAAAAGTTTTCAAATATTACCGAATAAGTTCGAAATTTATCGTACAATGATAAATTTCGAACTTATTCGGTAATATTTGAAAACACACGCCCTTAACGTCTTAAGAATAAGGTCGTGTGTAGGTCATTTTGAACACATGGACAGCTTATCTACTTCTGCTGCTGACTGTACTAGTTTTCGAACATACGTTTAGAAAATTGCCGCCATTCTTTCATGTCAAATCGTGTCTTTCTTCTTAATTTTCGACAGCTAACTTTAAAGTAATTCTTTTAAAACATGAAATTCAAGTAATAATTTGAGTGAAAGGTGCGAAGAAGAAATGTTATTTCATATTTTTCGTGATGTAAGTATTCTTTGCAAGTAAGTACCTTTTATGTGTTCTCGCTACTGAGGTGAAAAATTGTATGTGCTACTCGAGAGCAATTTCTTTTACTTCTCGTGCCTTTGAGTCCTTCGCTAAGCTAAATATTCTAAACTAGAATCACTCGCTAGACGCTCGTGATTCAACTATAGAATCTCTCGCTAGCTCAGGACTCAAACATGGCACTCGAAGCAAAAAACAATTTAGTTCTCTTGTTGCACAAATAACTATTGTTTCTCTGAGACTTTAAAACCAATGCACTCGACTTTATCTAAGGATAGTGATTTGATTTGCTTATAGAGATAAATAGCTTTTCCCCGCAACTTCGTATGCGCAGAAATATTAAAATGAAAAATGCCGTTTTTTCCCGTTCCCGTGGGGATTTCGGGGAATCCTTTCTTAGCGGATGCCTACGTCATAACATCTACCTGCATGCCAAATTTCAGCCCGATCCGTCCAGTGGTTTGGGCTGTGCGTTGATAGATCACTATGTCAGTCACCTTTGAGTTTTATACACGGTGGGTCAGAAAATATGGCAAATAATTAACCCACAGTATCGGCTATCGATTCTAAGTATATTGTATAGGTCTTTATTTTTTTTTGAGTTGGTAAAAAAAAGTAATTGTATATGGGATTGGTTGTGTGAGCGACGCCTGAATCCTATACAAAATATTTTTTTTTACCAACTCAAAAAAAATTAAAGACCTATACAATATACTTAGAATCCATAGCCGATACTGTGGGTTAATTATTTGCCATATTTTGTGACCCACCATGTATATATAGATTCCAAGGTAAGGCATAACAATATTGTCAAAGTTACATTGTACCTTGATTTTGAGAAGGTTGTCATATCGCTGCGTGGACATATTTTTGAGCATGTGCGCTTCATCATAGATGACGTAATGCAGCGGCGTGATTCGGAACATTTTCCGCTCCTCCGGGCAACTGCTCACCATTGTGTATCTGTCAAACAAATAAGTACAGCGTTCTCATTAGTACAGTCGAGTTCGCCAATATATACACTTTTGCACCTTACCACGTTGTAATAAGGTTTAAACGTGTAGGTACACATATTAATGAACTCGGCTGTACATAAGAATTTCTTTAAATATATGTATGACTAGTTGGCCGTAGTAAGCCGTGGTGGCCTAGTGGTTCGACCTACCGCCTCTCATGCAGAGGGTCGGGGGTTCGATTCCGGCTCGCACCTCTAAGTTTACTTATGTGCGAAATTCAATTTGAATTAACCACTGAGCTTTTCGGTGAAGGAAAACATCGTGAGGAAATCTGCACGCATCTGCGAAGTAATTCAAAGATGTGTGTGAAGTCCCCAATCCGCACTGTGCCCGCGTGAGGAGAGGAGCCCGAACCGTCTCGTGGTGAGAGGAGGCCTGTGCCCAGCAGTGGGACGCAAATAGGCTGTAGTAGTAGTAGTATGACTAGTTGACCTGGTAAACTTCGTTCATCACCCGAAGCGATTCCCATAAAGTTATCCTTCTTTTTTGTTAAGTGTTCCGCTGTTTGATCCAGTAACCTTGTCGTTTGAAAGTATGGAGTCGCATGCACGAAATCCGGTAGTTCTGATTTTTTGCAGGCCTGTTTATGATGTTGGCCTAATGTATAATCCAAGTTTGTGACCTCGAGAGCCGAACGCAACTTTGTCAAAAATAAAAAAAACCTTTTTTTCCAAATTTCATGTTTTTAGGCCCAGTGGTTTAGAAGTTACATACAAACTTTTAACCCCCTTTTTACCCCTATAAGGGGGCACTTTCCAAATATCCTTTTCACCTCACTGGCTCGAAAGTGGTCGTTTTGCAGCTTGATATCCGAGCGCAAAAGTTGTTTTTATCCGCTAGCGTGGAAAGTGTTTTTGAAATTCGAACGACGCATGACGCCACTGTCACAATAAAAAAACAACGATACGTTCTGAAACGCAATTCGTCGTGAGAGTTTTATTAAAATAAAGGTTCAATTTACTTAATATCATCATTAATAAAATTATATTAATAATACACCGTTTCAGATGTATTTCATTATTTCACTATGTTTTATCACAAAAATACTTAAATATGTGTATATTATAACTGTATTCAATGAATAATTGAATCTTGAAGTACGAGTAAGAGTCATTTGGAACGCGATCACCGGAAAAAAAAAACATGTTTTTTTTTTTTTTTTTTTTTAAGTTTTAGATTGCTGGTTTTGTAATTTAGAATACCTATACGAAGTAATAAAGAAAATATGAGCGATTCTAGCGATGACGATACGAATTTAACTCCTCCAGAGTTAGCACAAACTGTACGTGACGCCGAACTAAGTCTTCTTCCCGAAAAATCGCGCGTGAGGTGAAAAATTTTGTGTTGCGCTCAGCAGCAAAGTCGTTTGCGGTCTCGTGCCTTGAAACCCTCGTTACACTCAGGATTCTATATTTGAACCACTCGCTTCGCTCGTGGTTCAACCCTAGAATCCTTCGTTCACTCGGGTCTCAATCACGCACTCACAGCAAACAACAACTTTGCAGCCTTGCATAACAAATAACTATTGTAGGTGCTCATTTATGTCATAAAATGAACCTTATTGACAGATTTCATGCTTTTCTCAAACATGCCGTGAAATATTGATATTATGTTCTTCTTATTAGCCTGGGAAGTATCACGTTTCAGGCGCGGCTAGACAATTTGGTCTATAATGAAATTTCATGCAAACGTTGCAGGCATAGGCCGGCAACTCACTTTTTTAAATTTTCATTTGATATATTTGTGACACAGCATCTTGGCATTCCGCTATTTAATAAAAGCTACAAGCAATATTTACTCTATGGTTCGCTATGACATTCAGCCAATACAGGTATTAAAATCTTTTCCTTTTTCATTTTAGAGTTTTAGCAATTTAGCCTAAGCATCTTACAGTCCGAAATGTATGTGTTGTATTCTTTTTAAGTATAATTCGATAGCTTAGATTTATAAAGCTAAATTGTTTTCTTGAATAAGTTTCATTTATCCACCCATCTAATCTAACTACCGATTACAAACATTCATTATCATAAGAATTTTGTTTGATTGAAAAGAGGTTACATAATTTTGATTGTCAATAATGAATGACAAGTTTCGTTCCACAGGACTATGCTAAGGATTCGTTCAGAAACATGCTTACGCAATGTTCGAATCATATGATACGTGTTAGTTATATTTTTTTTATTTACAGATTTTTATTTATTTATTTCATTGCGTGTTTGAGAAAAGCACTATACATACATACATCGGCGGGAAACGGAAGTTGTCGGCCTCGTAACTACCCGTATATAATACTCGGCTTGCAACATCCTCCTTCCCGGCCTCTGTAGTAATGTACTATTAATGAAAACTCCCTCGGACAGGTATTTTTTCATTTCTTTTGTAGTTTTTTTTCATACAAACTTCTCTCCTCCTTTTCACCCTCTTTCGGTCAAAAGGTTAAGATTTTGTAATCTACGAATGTACTATTCTGGACCAATCTTAACACATTTGTAAAAACTACATTTAAATCGGATCAGTAATTTTGTAATATTTAATAACGAGACGAGTTTTTAGATACCGAGAAAATGTCTCGAAACAGTTTTTAAAAAAACGCTTTTTGTCACGCACGCTCGGTGTCCAAACTTTGGATTTGGACCAAGGCATAGTGTTTCCTTGAACCTCATTTTGAGACAGTTTGACTTTATTGGATGATCGAATGTAGAAATATGTTACGGATGAAGGACAAAAACTCCCGCGAGGCTCACTATCATAGTTTTGAAAAAAATGCAATTTAAAATTTAAATCCCGTTATCTTGAGATAACCTTTATCTTTTTTTTTTTAAGAAACAACGAATGCAAATCTTTATTTTGCACTTTGATGTAAAAGGCTTAACATAAGGCTAAATTACAAACCATTTGTGGCCAGGCTAGGCCTTCTCAGTTCCAAGATAATCGCGAAAATTACTTTGCAAGGAAGTGGGGCATATGACGTGTACATTAGACCGGTTCTATACGAAGTATTATTCATGTCTATGGCTGGGAGCGTAAAGGTGCTCAGTGCTCACGTGGTGAGTATGACGTCGACGTCCCCGAGCCCCCGGGCGTACTGGATGCGGAGCTGGCGGCGCTCCTCGGGGTGTCCGTAGTACTTGCTCACGCGCAGGCTCGGGCACCAGCGCGCCAGCTCGCCGCTCCAGTTGTCTGCAACAGGAAATAGTACATTTTGATCAAACGGTGTTTTCTAATACATATGCAAAAAAAAAAGAAATAAATGAACAGGATGAAACTCAAAGAACTTTACGCACGCCCACTAGCTGTCAAAAAACAAAAGGCGCTCGTCGGAAATGACTAACTTTTCGCACGCTAAACAGGTAAATGAAAATGAAAATGAAAATATTTATTCAGCAAATAGGCCACATCTGGGCACTTTTACACGTCACTTTTAAATGAATTTAACAGAAATGAATTTACCAGCGCTTCCTAGACCCATTGCTTGAGAAGAAACGCCGCAACAAACTCAGCAGAAGGCCTTTTTTCCAAATTTAAACATATAGATTTACATTAAATTTACATTATTAATATGTATAAAAATACACATACATCACATTTAAGGGATGTATAGTCCCTAACTTAAACTTAAATCTAAGATCTTAGAGATGGTCTTATATTAGGTACAAATTAATGAAAATATTAATTAAAGTACTTATCTAAATATGTATACTAAAAATAATAATAAAAATCGCAAATGTTTAGAGATTGTATACGTCTCTAGGTATCCTAAAGTTGTACACAGTCTCTAAAATTATATCATACAACACAAGTTTAGGAGATGTATACGGTCTCCTTAGTCAATTTTGGAGATGTAAGGTGTCTCCAAAGGTCAAAATAACAATGATATCGAAATATTTACTTTTTGAGCTGTATTAAAAGGCAAATAACGAACAGAATGAAGTTCAAAAAGTTTTCGCACTAGTGTGCAAAAATTGCCCACTAGTGCGAAAGCAAAGCGGTCTCCAATGCCCATTATTATTATGACCACGGGCTTTCGAGATTTCTTATGAGCCGTATTGTATTTTTTTAAATTCAAAAACGCATTTGAATTACAATGTCGCGGTCATTAGGTTTTATTTTTTTCGTACTCCTATTTTGTTATTTTCTATTTATACGTTCAAGGACACCCTTGTAAGAACCTACAAAATACGTCAGGAGAAAAGTCTATAGTCTATTCCCCATAACAGCAGTGCTGTTATGGTCAAAACGATATTATCGCGGTCATGGGGGTAATAAGTGCAACTGGACCGAAAAATTGAGCTTAATGACGAAAGCCCGGAGGTTCAAAATTCAAAAACGTGCCCAAATTTTGACGTTAAGTTTTTTTGTATTTATGTCTCGTAGTAAGAATAGATAAATTCAATTCAAATCCAGTAATTAGTTACTACTTCCATGCTTGAGTTTTAACCACAGACCAATACATTAGTACCAACTTAACAAAACATTAATTCTCACAGGTTAAATATGAGTTGATAAATTTTATACTAAAATCCCTCTCATGATGAGGGGAGGCTTGTGCCCAGCAGTGGGACGCTAATAGGCTGTACTAGTATACGCAAATACATTTCTGCCAATATAACAAACAAATTTAAATATTATCGCTTGCATGTGACCACAGCATAGTGAACATTGAAATTTAAAAAAGTTAAGCGTAGACAGTTTTTTTTTAAATTCTTGACATTCCCGCTATTGTTTCTGCAATTTACTTACGGTATTTTATCAGTTTAAGGCCGTTCCTATACCCAGCTCAGCCGTCACTGTCACTCGCGCAACGAGTGAAAGACAAAGCACTACGCATAGAACGCCCGATTTAGTTAGTATTTAACACGTTTTAATTTCTATAAAAATACCGTCTAAAAACATGGCGTTTATAAAGCTGTCAATGTATGCGTATAATATGGATACTTTTTCTGTTATATTTAGTTTTACTCAGTTTGATATAATAACTTGGAGTAAAGTGGATTAAAGGTCCGAGTTAGAGGCTACTTTGGAATTAAATTGTATCGAGCGAAGTTTCGTGAAACGTGCAACGAAAGCTGTCAATGTAACAAGATTTATGGACGAAGATCCCAGGGCGACCACGCCAGACGTGACTTATTTTTGGACTCAACGGGTATTTCTGATGAACTATAACTATACAAAGGGCCGTCACAATAGATCAGCAATGGTCGAGGTGACACATATATGGCCCTACAACACCCCCTAATAATAATAATACTTATTTTTGAAGTAACGAAACTTTCAGAAATTTACGAACAGATGCGTGTCCGAGTACTCAGTAGCTCGGCTAGGCGCTCGTTTACAGGAATCTGGGAGCAAAAGTCGACAAAAACATAACTAATTTTACTTCTTTTTGAAGTAATGATTTTTATATACGTTATAGAGAAAAATCTCAATAAACGATATTTGATATTGCCAGACATTTTCTGAGGGCCAAAATTTCTCCCAGACGCTTATTAAAAATACGACCTAACTTTACTTATTTATACCATTCTGAATATTTCGTTACTTCAAAAATAAGTAATAGACCGTGAGGTAGAGACAGAGAATTCCGAACCCTTTGTACCAGGCTGGCGGCTCTACAGGGGTATAATTACGTAATTACGAAAAGGATTATCCCGGTTACAGCGCCAGTACCGGCGGCCCAATTGCGTGAACGTTAATCAAACGTGTCGGATAAAGTACGAAAGTCGAACGATTTGTACCACAAAATATCTTGTATTTTCCGATACTCGATGAAAAACGAAGTAGGCGGTCGCGTAATGCCATACTTCTCCGGCGCGGCCTACATATCGCCATACCGACGAAAACATATTAATTAATAGTACATTACAGACCTAGGGTGATAATTCCTTCGGTTCGGGCCACAGAAAGTTGCGATCTGGGGCTTTACGAACTACCGCCCGTGGTTTGTCAAAAGTTTTACGCCTTGCCTTGGCCAAAAAGTGAGATTTTCTCTCCGCGTAGCGGGCAGAAAATCCCACTTTGCGGCCAAGGGTGATGTAAACATCGATAATTTAAACATTCGTACCAGGCAAGTTTTTGCACAGGTAATTATCGTCAAGTAGCCATTCATGAAAATCACTATGCCATACTTTCCCGACGGGGCCAAATGGCTGCCATACCGCTCCGAAGAAGTCTTTTTTTTTGTAGAACGATTTGTACAGTCGAGTTATAAATACAGTTCGTTCATAATACAGTAAACACAGCTCACCTAGCGTAGACGCCGGCACTACAACCAAATGTGTGCCTCTCGCTTGGCCAGTCTCCTTGAGGTGGGCCAGGAAGGCTATCACCTGCACCGTCTTCCCGAGCCCCATCTCGTCGGCCAAGATTCCCGACACGCCCTGCTTGTGCAGGACCGCCAGCCAGTTCAAGCCCACTATCTGGTATGGAGCCAGTTTCAGACTGAAACAAAAACTGTAACTAGACAATAGATCTAGCCGTGTAAAATCATGGTATTGAGAAGTAGCGATTGAAAAGGTTGAAAAACGTTACTTGATTTTTTTTTGTAAGGACAATCTGGACGTATCGCAATTTCCGTAGCTCAGATTGAATAGTACATATCAAAAGGTTTTTTCGTGACCTACATTTCAGACCAATTTTATGTTTTAGGCCTTTAAACGCGACCAAAATGTGGTATTTCACCTTATTACGCGCTTTAATAAGAAATCACAAGATTTCGGTGTCCATGTCCATGGGCAGAAGTGAAAATTGACCACTTACCATCAGGTGGCCTGTGCTCGTTTCATCATAAACAAGTAAAATATTTAAAAAAAAAACTATAAAATCCGAATGTCGGAAATCTAAGCTGAAATTATTATGAAAAATATTACCCTTCTTGTCATTCACAACAAATAGGTACATACATATTTAGTTACAGGGATGAAACTGACTCTCAAAGTATTGAATTAACCTCGTTTTTAGGGTTCCGAACCTCAGGAGGCAAAAACGGAACCCTCATAGGATCACTCGTGTGTCTGTCCGTTCGTCTGTCACAGTCGATTTTCTCCGAAACTACTGGACCGATTAAGTTGAATTTGGTACGTATATGTAAGTTTGTGACCCAAAGACGTGTAACGAAAATAAATGAATTGTAAACATAAGATCCTATTTTGGGGGACTAAATTTGAACTATATCGTGTCACATATCAAATGAAAGTGCTTCTTATGAGGGTCTCAAATATATATTTTTTATTTCTTTTTTGGTCAATATTTTTCTAGTTAATTAAGAAAATAGGCGAAAAATGTATTTTTTTTTAATTTTTTCGCAATTCTCTTGACAAGCTCTTCATTTTGATACCCGCCAGCCGCCATTTTGTTTTTTCATCTGACCCCTCTATCCCTATATCCGCCGCACCGCATCTTCAGACGCTAACCACTACTCGCGCCGGGCTCACTTCACTCGAGCCTTTTATTTTATACATTTTCAATACGTATTTACGTCCAAATTTTCATTGTCTACGTGGACACATGTCATTCTTAAAATCCTGAGATATGCTCCAAGAAAACAGAAAAGAAAGACGATATGGCTAGCAATACGCCAATGTGTTTCTCGCTCATCACCCGGGCTGCAGGGTGGCGGGGGGCGGTGTACCTGGGCTCCAGGGTGTCGGGCTGCAGCAGGCGAGCGGCGCCGGCGGCCACGGCGGCCTCTAGCTGCTGCGCCAGCCCCACGCACTTCTTCATCAGCCGCTGGATGTTGTTCCTCGTCGTCAGCAGCTCTTGGGTCGAGTTGAGCAGTTCCGTACTCAGCATTTTGTTGTTGTTGAATTTTTCTACCTAGAAAGTGAAACGACATGAGATAAAGAAGGTTCCTTAAAATCACAGGTCACATTCTACACCGCTCAATTTCGATTAGAGAGAGCCAAGAGGGCAGGCGACAGCGGCAGCGGCGAGCGTATTACTCGCTCGAACGTGACACCCGCCGCACATCGGGTTGACAGATGTAGTGACCCTATTATCGGGAGAAAAAAACAATTTTTCGGGATTTTGGGACTTCGGTCGGGCGAAACAAAAAAAACCTAATAAGATTAAAACCACCTTCAAACTTTAATAAAAGTACCTAACTTTTTTAGCCGAAAAAACTTTTTCCCATTACAGAAGACTTATCAATTTTACGCCGACCGCGCGGAACGGAGAAATGTTTCGCTTGATCACAATTAAGAACTTAAGATTATTGTTTTATTAACAGAAGTAGTTTTTCGGGAGATTTATTACTTTGTCGGGAGGCGGGAGGCCACAATAAAATTCGGGAGAATCCCGCTAAATCCCGGCCATCTGGCACCGGTTAGCAACCGTCGCGCGAAATGTGCCAGTAAAACGCCCGTCGCTGCCGCTGCCGCGCCGTGAGACCGTGGTTTCCCTCACCATATCTAACCATCCCTTGAACGGGCGCTGCGCAATGATAGCCTCGGCCTTCTTCTGGGAGCAGCCGCTGAGCAGCACCAGCTCGTTCATGTTGCTGTTGTTGAGGAACTCGAACACTTTCCGCTTGTCGCCGATCAGATCGTCCGTCACCTCATTGTCGGAGTCGTCGCTGCGAAAATAATGCTCATCGCAATCACCATTTATTATTATTTAAAGGGGACGTCTGCCTGGATTCAGGCGGGTCGGGTGGTCTGTCGGACTTCTATTTGGAACCATTTCACCTATTTCCCCGATCTTCCCGTGGGATTACGGATTTTCCGCACCCGCCGCCGTCGCCCCGTCACCATTACAATCGCCAACTTTTCAGCCAAAAGACATGGACTACTGCATATGGGTTTTAACAAAAAGTTTCGACCGCATAGTTGAATTTCATAGCAAACTTCCAGTCCCCTTGCACCTTTTAGCGCGATAAACTAGGCTATGTCCTTTGGGGCCGTTCAAGTATTACGTAAGCAGATTTCTTACCATTTTTTACCCCCCCGCCCCCCTTGTCATCAAAAGTAAGCAAAGCTCTGACCCCCTCCCCCTATGCTTACGTAAAAAATTTTAGTTATAAATGTTTTTTTTATATTGTCATTTTAAAAAATAGGAAAATCCATGGAAAGATTAGGTTTAACTGATACACATAGAGTAAGGGACAAAAATATTATAATCAGAAATAATACATGGTGGGTCAGAAAATATGGCAAATAATTAACCCACAGTATCGGCTATCGATTCTAAGTATATTGTATAGGTCTTTAATTTTTTTGAGTTTGTTAAAAAAATATATTTTGTATAGGATTCAGGCGTCGCTCACACAACCAATCCCATATACAATTTTTTTTTTTTACCAACTCAAAAAAAATTAAAGACCTATACAATATACTTAGAATCGATAGCCGATACTGTGGGTTAATTATTTGCCATATTTTCTGACCCACCGTGTATAATAATATAATATAATAGATGCATTAATTAGACAAGTGAATAGCGCACGGTAATTTCCCTAATGCGCGGTAATTCCCCTAATCGGTTCTCAAAGTGAGTGCCTAAACATATGCATTATTTGCGGGAATCCCCGAAAATGCGTTTCGTTTTCACGCATAGACAATATGAGGGTTGCCATTCGTGTAATAAAGTAAATAACTAACGATGACGTAATCATCATCTAGATCCCCCTACCCCCCATGTCATCCAAAATAAGCAAAACAGAGACCCCCCCACCCCCCCTTGGTGCTTACGTAATACTTGAACGGACCCTTTTCAGGATCTCAAATTTCAGCTACCATTTTACATCAAAATATTTCGAGCCATTTTCACATGAAAGAAGGCAAAGCAAATGCACATTCACCTTCATTAATTATCATAATAATAACAATTAATAGTTTACAGAAATCAAATTTCGAGAACTCTCTGTTAAATATCAGGCCGGCCCTAGACGATCAATTATATTGCACAATATTTCGAATTGTGCAATGTTATTGACCGTTTAGGGTTAGTATTGCACAATATTCTTGAGGGCAGCGGCAGACGCATCAATATTATTGCGCAATTGTATTGTAGGTCTCGGGCCGGCCTTACACATTTCTACTATAATTGATTTTGTATGGAATATGTGTGTACAGTCGAAGTCTAAGAGATTTTAATAGAATGGAAAATGATATGAAAGTGTAAACAAACATCTCTTTCACTTTGACCACACATATATACATTAACTGTCACTTATCTTGTAAATTAAGGCCCGGTTCCTATATCCACGAAACGCCTCGTTTTGCCTACGGACGGTTGATTTTTGTCATTTGTTCCATAGAGAATCTGTCAAATTTTAACCGTCCGTAGGCAAAACGAGGCGTTACGTGGATATAGGAACCGGCCCTATGAGGATATCAAACGGGCGAGAGAATTGAAAAATAGGTATTTTCGAATTCTGTTGCTGTCGCGCTACTCGCCCTATGCCCGAACAACCGAGCTATCCATGTGTGAGTGCCAATGTCTGTGTGACGCGCGTCTCCAGCACCCCGCCCGCGAACGCCCGGTGCCCGGCGCTCGCACTTCCGCTGTAGTTTTTAGGGTTCCGTACCCAAAGGGTGAAGAACGGAACCCTATTAATATCCGTCCGTCCGTTCGTCCGTCTGTCTGTCACAGGGCTCTATCTCTTCAACGGAAATAGGTAGAGATTTGAAAATTTCACAGAATGCGTGTTTCTGTGGCCGCTATCACAACAAATACTAAAAAGTTAAAATATATCTATATAAATTGAGGTCTTCATACAAGTAACTGTTTTTTTTCTTCGTATGAAAAGGACACAAAAACACTGTTCCGATGTCCCCTATTTCCTCTTCCAAAACTGGACCAATTTGATTGCAGTTTTCTTAAAAAATTAGGTGTTCGTATTTTTTGCTTTTATGATTTTATTTCGTCAAATTTGTTTGCTGGGTGTTTGAACACAACGAAATATCTGGCATTTTTTTTTAGATTTTTGAAGGCTCATATGTTTTTTCATATTTAATTTATCAAAAAAAGGAAACATAGGAACCTAGAATTAGAGGTCGTTGAATTTTGGGGAAAACAATGTCGATATTTGGTTTATCCAGGGAGAAAACAGGGGACAGCATATGTTTGGAAAAACGGCCTCTTAAGGCCGTTCAAATCGGGCGTTCTGTGCGTAGCGCTTTCTCTATCACTCGTTGCACGAGTGACAGAGATGGCTGAGCTGGGTATGAACGGCCTTAAGCAATCATGAACTCCTTAGTAGAAGTGTTGGAAGAAAGTGAATTTACATAGTCAACTTACCTATCATATACCCTATCATCCTTTCCTTTTCTGACTCCATAGTCATCATCCTCGCTTCCGCTGCTGCCTTTCCGGACCCTCCCACCCTGAGCCGAGATAGGCTTCCTGGCTACAATGCCCATAGGTCTTGAGACAGTGGTTACCCGCAATGCACCAGAACCATTCGGCCGGGACACTTGTCCAGAAAAACCAGGTCGGGAGCTCTGGAAGGATGACGACGAAGCCCTGTCGTTTGACTCCGGGTCATGCTTTAGTAGCTCATCTCTTGAACGCTCCTCATTCCAACTGTGTTTTACTAATGTGTTTTTTATCAACTGAAACAAAATTAAAATATGTAAATGGAGCATCAATGAACTTGCAAAATATGTTGCACTAGCCGTTGCCCGCGTCTTCGAACCGCGTAGATTTAGAATTTGCGTACCCGATGATAGAGATCTTCTACTATCTAAAGTCCCGCGCCTTCACATTTCAAAACGCTTCAATGTATTTAAAAAGCACCACCAACACTCTCAACACATGTGTGCGTGCTGAGGCAGCCATCAACTATGCGTTGAGAGTGTTGGTGGTGCTTTGTGTATAATAATAAAAAAATTAAGCGTTTTGAAATGTGAAGTCGCGGGACTTTAGATAGTAGATCTCTACTATACATATAGATGGTTATAGATATAAAAGTATTGAAACAGTTTTACTCGTTAAAAACTCGTTCCCGTGGGAATATCGGGATAAAAAATATCCTATGTTATTCCTAGGGTCTCGAACTATCTCCATACCAAATTTCGTCCAAATCAGTCCAGTCGTTTCGACGTGAAGGAAGGACAAACAAACAAATAAACAAACAGTGTGTTTGTTCACATTTATAATATTAGTATGGATGTCCAAAGTCTATTCATCCTTACTTGCCCTATCTAAGTATGTAAGCAAACATGACAAACATATAAATGGTTTTCATGGCCAAAGGGTATGGAGACATTTGAAATTTTCCATTCAATGCATTCTATAAATGTTAAATAAGTAAAGAAACAACTTATTGTCACAAATGGTCCGAAATCACTACTGCCTATAACTCTTTTTGCAGACTCAACTTATTTAAGAGGGTTTACTCTTAAACTAACAAAGGATTTTTGGAAAGTGCGCCCTTATAGGGGTAAAAAGCGGGGTCACGCTATAACCGAATTCCACGCGGACGAAGTAAATGCCATCAAACAGTATATTTAATTTGATTTATTTAGTGTGCAAAATTAGTGTGCAAGTCAGTATTTTTGGTTTCACTTTGAAATATTTTGTTCGAAAAAAGTCTCAAGGCATTAAGTCCGCCATTTGTACACTAAATTTTCTTTATGTGCAATAAAGTTTAAATAAATAAATAAATAAAAAAGGGAATATACAGATATCGATTCAAATACATGGCATAAATATATATTATCGCTCCGTGTGTGATGGGCTTATCTATTCCCTTGAAAATTTGAATTTCTAATTTTCGACTACACGCATTAAGGAACATGCATTGAAAATTATTAATTTGATTGGACAAACACAAATATTTGGTAGCGATAGGTACTTATGTTTAATAGGATGTGCTTACTGACACGTATATGAACAACTAGCTTCTGCCCGCGACTTTATACGCGTGAAATTCGGTGTAAGAGCGGTCCCGCGGGATTATGTGTTTTTTCGGGATAAAAAGTAGCCCGTATCTTGACCCGTGTTATACTTATCATCTACATGTCTCGTGTTGTTAAAGTCACCCCAACCTGTTTGTTTTTCTTTAATTTTATGATCCCTGACGCGACTTTTCTATATGCTCATTATTAGAATAATGATGGCTAATTTAGTAAGAATTTCATAAAGATATAGCTATTTTTATTATATCAAATTCTTTTTATAATTAATATACCCTTGTACTTAAACACCGTAATAAATCATAACTTATTTGTTAACCGAAAAAACAAATTTCATACTTCTAACTGAAATGTGTATAGTTAATATTTTAGGCTTGAACTTACCCTGCCAACATCAACATTTTGCTAAAAATTTGTAATATTGTTAAACACCTGAATGCGGACGTGAAGTCACATCCGTCGTATGTATTAATTTCTATGAGTTGTTTCTCGACTTATCAAACTTGTATTTTCAAATTAAGACATCTTTATTGAGCAGATATTTTTAAAATTTACCAATATTATGCTGGGATGTGCTGCTTCCATCGATCAAATTTCACTGCATGTTCCCTATTGAGTCTCATTATTTGGAAACTTTAAAATGAATAGTTAAAGTAGTGAAGGCAATCACGACATCGCTAATTTAGCGCGTGGTGTAACTGCAATATATAAGCATAAGCAGTGTGCAATACATACAACTTACTGCGGGAGAAGGAGTACTTTGCACTGATACTTACCATCGGAGATATTTCCGGGAACATTTCCAGCATATTTCTGAACCGTCTCTCCTTTACATTAGTAGTAAGTTCTGAGGTAACCATCACAGGAGTTGCAATAATCCTGTTCACACCAGGAGTGCTAGTTGGGACGGTCCGCTTGGCCGGAGAAGGAGCCTCATCTGAGTCTGAGTCCGGGACCCGGATGCGTTTAAAGACCACAGGCCCAGTTCTCACTGTCACAGCATTTGGAGTAGGCATCTGGGGCTCTGAAAAGCATAAAATACACTCTCATTTTAGTGATCAAAGATCAAATGTGCCGTGTTTGCCTGCTATAATAAGATAAAGCCCAAATTAGGTTTATTCAGTAATTGTTCCAGGTTAAAGATGTTTTTCAAGGGAAATATGTATATTGACCAATTTCAGTTTACACACCATGTCAACTAAGCCAAATTACTCATGCAGTTGAAAATGAAATGTTTGCTAAATTTCAACCTTATTCCTATTGAGTTAAGGTTGTATACAAACATATATCCTTTTTTTGTGCTGTAAAGTTAAGTGTGCACAAAAAACAGCTGATCAATGTTTTGATACAAGAATTACCCATTTTTCGTTTACTGTGGCTGATTAAGATTTAAGGTTTCAGCCAAATTATTAATATCTATATACAAGGTTATAATTACTTGGGTTTGTCATTGCCTTTACTGAATGATTCTGTGGTACAAAACACAACAAAATACAAATAACCCCAATACAATAACAGAGTCCCATATTTTGAATAATATAATTATAGAATGATCGAGACTTACTCATTCTGTCTAGGAATTAGAATAAGTGTTTTTTAAAATGAAAAAAGAAATCACTTTTTGGCACTGTAACATAACCACCATGCATCCTGAAAATATTGAAGTTCATTCATAGAGGTAATTATTTCTGTAATAAATAGAGAGGTTCACACATTAACGTCACAAGTTGACATTTAACTAAATAAAATAACATAAATAAAATAACGAAAATGTGAAAAAACTTATGCACTACTAATGCACTACTTAAAGGCCAACACTACAAGACATGGTACCCAAAATGCTGGCAGCATAAAAATAAAATAAATAAAAATAAATAAATAAAAATAAATAAACAAATAAATAAATAAATAAAAATAAATAAACAAACAAACAAACACTGTCGGTGGGTAAAAAAGGACCTTGAAAATGAGAGTCAGTGGACACTGCTGCAGACAGTGCAGATGACCATGGCGTGGCGCCGACACGTGTCTCTCAACAATGGTTATTGTAATATGATTAAGAAATACACTCACGGGTACTCGTCGATGACCCAGCTAAAGTCACTATGCTATTACCACCCGGTGCATTAGGTTTTTTCTGAAACCTATACTGTCTTAAGTAACTTAGCACGCTCGGGCTTGTACTCTCCGACATCTTGCAAGGAACCAAATATAAACACAAAGTCCGTTGAATGACGAACACTATTGTTATAATCCCAATAACTCTTAAAATACTGTCAATTATCAACTATTCCAAAAGTTTTACGACAAAATTCACGTAAAGCACATCTAAGACAACACTACGGCCATTTTTATCCGCGAGATGGACGGGTTGATTCAAACCGTTCGTTAAAGTTAACGTTAACGTTAAATATTTTACTATGGGATAAAATGACGTTTCCGTATGGAATGACAGCTCAGCGGCCATATTCAACGACCAGGAGTCCGTCAACTGTACTTGAATTAACCGTGCCTCATGCCGCGTACACACCGCGCCAACGAACGTTCATTGGCGTGTGCCGGCGACCCGAAGCGAGGCGGCAACATAAAAGGAATTCGACCATTCGATCGAATCCGGTGTGGACAGTCGCCGAACGGCCAACAGACGAACAGTCCGAATTACGATGATTTGGTTCTTTTTTTGATATTTTCGATCAAATAACATTTTTATTTCGTCACGGTCGCCATGTCGAGTATTTAAAGACTATTTATTTGACTTTTACAAATAATAGAACAATTTGTCTAATTTAAGCAACGAACGACATCAAAGAAGGTTACATTTAACAACAAACATTCAGAATATAGAGAAGAAATTCATCAAAAATTTACAAATAAACCATATTCTTTTCTACGTGTAAGTCTGCAATCATTAAACCTCTACTATATAGTCTGGCAAAAAAGAGTAAAAAATAATGGAGGCGCCACTGTCGCTTCATAGGGTAATCCCAAAAAGTTCGCTGAACATGTTTTGATACTTTTGTAAATTTTGGTACTCATGATTTTTCATGTCATAAGTAGGCAAGCGTGTTTGCTTGCAGGCCACCTGATGTTAAGAGGTCACAGCGGCCCATGGACATATTATAAGATTGAATGATGTAAAGGTACAATCAGGTAAGTACCCAACTTTACAGGGTGAAATCAAAAACAGACGCACATGATTTCTGAGTATTTATTTTTACTATGAAACTGAATCCAAAGCTTCCTCATCTATATTCTGCTCCTGAAACGACCACGTACATGTCTTGGCTGGAACCTGCCTCCGAATCATAAAGATTATCTTCTGAATTATGATTTTCGACAGGAAGACGCAACATCTCTCACTGTCATCTTGAAGATTTATGACAAGGCTATCTATATTCTGATACAAAGTGTTGCTTCTTTCATAATATTCTTTTTCAATTTTCATGACGTGCTAGTACCTATTCTTCCAGTCATTCACTAAGACTTCTTGGAATGCGAGTTCAGCTGCCTCCTAAAAATAAAATACAATAACTATATGAAAAAAGGCAAGACGACTTCGTCAACCGATATCACATTGCATAAGTACCTAAAAAGTTACATTAAAATATCACTCAAGTATCACGGAGTCACAAGCAAGCTATAAGCCGCGTCAACGCCATGGCAGCGTACATAACCTATATTGGCTATGAGTTAAATTTTAAGAATAAAACAACACTAAAAGCAAAATTAGGAGGTAAATTTGTGCTTTATGAACACATTTATCAAAAGATCATTTTATAAAAAAGTCTTTCATAGCAGTCATGTCGGCGGTTCTTTGATAAACATCGTTGAGATCCGACAGAAGAGTTTGTGCTTCGAATTCTAACAGACATCGCCTGTACACTTTAAAAATCACTTGTCTAGTGCAACTGCGTAATGTTTTATTCATTGTAAACCTTCTGGTACACGTACACACTCAATATGATCGAAAATTTACAATAAATCACGTTTTTCGTTGTCGATTGACGTTACCCGTACCAGCACTTGACAGTAATGAAAATGTTGGCATCACGAAAAATCCAATCCATTTTTGAAATATGTGGTTATCCACGCCATCTCCACTTTCGTTATTTTTTTCTTGTCCTGGCTAACTCCTTAGATAAGTATATAAAACTAGCAATTATAAGTTAAAAAAAGCAAAGTTAAAGTATAAAAAGCAACGAGAGGCGTCAAAAATTCGAAAAGAAATGATTATAGCAATAAAAAATGGTTTACATGCAATAATTCGCAATAATCAGCATATATATATATATATATATAGGCACATAAGTTGGTCGACTATGACTCGTAAATTTGTACAGCCTACTTAGCTGTGATAGTTTTCCTTTCAACTACGTTATATATGCCACAATCGTGATTTTTTTCGGCCATCCAAACACCACCATTTAGCTGGCAGGGGGTGGGGGGGGGAGACACGTGACTCTAACAAAACATAGCACTTTAAAGCTTAATATTTCACAAACGCATCACTTAATCAAAAAATGGTTTTAACAAACTCACAATATTTTTTCAAGACCTATTTAACGATATGCCGCACCATGGGGTACGCAAGAAAAAAAATTACATCCCCACTTTACGAGTAGGGGAGGTACCCTATAAAAAAAAATATTGTACTAGTTTGTCAGCGTAACTAATATGTATAGTCATGCCAAATAATAGCTTTCTAGAACTAAGCATCTCCGAGCAATACCAAAAAGTCTACCGATCTGCAGACCGCCCTCACTACCTACTATACATAGATGCAACCTCTTGGCTGAGTTACGGAACCATTATGTGGGGTAATAGCACTGATGCACCCACCTTATTCACACTCCAGAAAAAACTCATTAGAATAATAGTACTTAAATATTGAAAACCGAGACAGTTGTAAACTACGTTTCCGAAAACTTCAAAAACTGTGTGTTTTCGAAGTTTTCGGAAACCTTGCCTTTACATATTTGAGATCTCAAAATTTGTCTTTAAATATAAAAATTTCTTTATTTCCCGGCAGACGTACCCATCACCTATACACTCAGAAACCAAGACAAACTCATGCATGACCACATTGATTTGGACATTGGGGATGAAAGCAGGAATAAGGTGCCAACAATCGTTGGCGATCACGCCGAATCTATGTGGACGTACCAAAAGCGTACCAACCAACGAAGACCAACGCACATGCGGAGTCAACGTTCTTTGGCCTTCGTTGGCCCGGTGTGTACGCGGCATTAGCAAAAAACAATGTTGCTATTATATAAGAATATCTTTACCAGACACCGGGAATATATGGACTGTAAAAATCATTTCGATGACTATTAACTAAAAACTAGATTCACAAATATAGAAAATTAATCTCAACCAACAAGGACAAAAATAGATTTATCAATGTAAAAGGGTGTATTACCTTTTTAATCATATTATTCTAAAGTTGCTCCCCGACTAAGCTCCCCGAAATAGGCATGGTAAATATACAACTGGCAGCCCTGTAAAGCTGCTGTCAGATCATGTCAGATTAATAGGTGCGGCCATGTTGATCTATAGTGAATAAAATTGTATTATTTTTATAGGGACGAATAATTGACACAATATGCCCAAATGCGACCTCAAAACGAGATATATCCCGGCGACGTTCGCCTGGACCCTGCTTTTGGGCACAACCTTCCTGTTTTTTTATTTCCCGTGAGTATATATATCATGTCGATCTAGTAGAAATCTAATTTTTGGCTTAACAACTTTCACTAGAATGAAGAAATTGTTGCTATTAATATCATCGGATTCCATCATTTCCCATGGGTGCCGCCAGCTCGTAGTGAATGTTGTCTCTTAAGGGTTTGAGGATACTCAGTAACGAGTATTGTAGTTCGTCTTGTCTTGAACCATGCTGTGGTAATAAGTGTCATTCGCGTATTAATTAAATTCAATTTACTAGCCTTAATATAATCCTATAAAATGCAGTTAATGGGTTGTATGCTTTCTGTTAATATTATATTTGAATCCCACATAAACAAAGAGTTGTAGGTTGGTTTGTGGGAATGAGTCAATAGTATTGGCCATATTAACTCTATAGCAATGATTAGCACCTTTCTATATTTTTCTATAGCACCAGTCAAGTGATAAAACTATAATCTTTATTTTCTTATAACAAATTTAGGCTAGTTATTTGATGCTAAACAAGAAGACGTCAATATTGTTCATTAAATACTTTTAAAACAGATTTAAGTACTTGGTCACTTTAATGCGAGTAAAAAAAACTAATAAGAAATTACTAATAATTGTGTGATAGATTATTTTTTATTTAGTCAGTAATAGCAGCCAAGCAGTTAAATTTTTATTTGATGTTATTTTTTGTGGACGTGAAGTCCACAACAAATCCTTATAGTTTCACCACGTCATACCGTCTATCTGTCCGCAGCACAGCTCGGCGATGCTTTGTTCTAAAAACCTGTAATTTGCCATGAATATACATATTCATTACACTGACAAAGTGGCACAATAAATCTTTGAAATATATATTTTTTAGGGTACCTCTTCTACTCATAAAGTGTGGACGAATTTGTTTTTCTTGCACACCCATGGCACTGATGGCATTCCAGAATAAAATCATCATTTGAATAAGAATTCGTAAGAAAAAATAATTACGAAATTATTCCTGTCAAAATTATTCAAATAATTTCATCGGGAATAATTCGTATGTGCGAAAATTGAATGAGGAATAACTTATTCTTATTCAAATAAATTTAATCACAATTTTTTATTCGAAATAATATTCCATGAATAAGAATATAGGGTCAAGCAAAGCGTTGTGACGATGTTTTAACCACAGTATCAGTTATCAATTCAATGTTTTTACCCGACTGCACTAGAAGAAGGCTTATGTTTTTTGAGTGTATGCATGTATATTTCTTTGGCATGCCATGTACCCTAAATGGTTGGATGGATTTCAGCTTGCGAGGTGTTGTTATAAAATAAATAAAAAGCCTTTTTATTTTCTCGGAAATTGTTACATAATATGACTATATTGTTAATTTGAGTCCGTCCGTCTGTCACTGTCGATTTTCTCCAAAACTACTGGACCGATTAAGTTTAAATTTGGTATGTATTGTATATGTAAATTTGTGACCCAAAGACGGACGTGTAACGAAAATAAATGAATTTTAAACATAGACCCTATTTTTGGGGGCTAAATTTGAAAAAATATTAATGAAGTTTTTCAAACTGTATCATGTGACATATCAAATGAAAGTACTTCTTATGAGGATCTCAAATGTATTTCTTTTATCTCTTTTTTGATCAATACTTTTCGAGTTATTTAAGAAAATAGGCGTGTGGGAGATACCCTAAAAAAAATTCAACATTTTATGGTACCACTGTCGGCCCGTCTGTCCGCACTATTGCTCGGAGATGCTTAGTTCTGGAAAGCTGTAATTTGGCATGAATATACATATTAGTTACGCTGACAAAGTGGTACAATAAAATTTTGAAATATAATTTTTCTAGGGTACCTCCCCTACTCGTAAAGTGGCGATGTATTTTTTTTTCTTGGGTACCCCTTGATGTGAGTTATCGTTGAATATCGTCTTAAAAAAATATTGGATTCAG
Organism: Aethes cnicana; assembly: GCA_963971205.1. Lineage (NCBI taxonomy): Eukaryota > Metazoa > Arthropoda > Insecta > Lepidoptera > Tortricidae > Aethes > Aethes cnicana. The sequence goes on along the minus strand of OZ020279.1, from coordinate 14,266,085 downwards.
GTGTCGCTCACACAACCAATCCCATTACAATTTTTTTTTTACCAACTCAAAAAAAATTCAAGACCTATACAATATACTTAGAATCGATAGCCGATACTGTGGGTTAATTATTTGCCATATTTTCTGACCCACCTTGTATAACAATCAAATCAAATCAAATATCATTTATTTGTCATAACTCAGGTCGCATCATAATGATACAAATTTTATGTCCTGCCGAGTTTTGCCGTAAGGCGTACAAATAGCTGACGAATAGATGAAATAGAGCATGCAGCATGCTTACTTACTTACTAAGTAGGTATGTAGTTACTTAGTCAAATAGTTTCATCATTTAAATAATCATTAATTGAGCAATAGGCTTTATTTATAAGAAATGTGAACAAAGACTTTTTCATGTTTTTAATATCAGCTATTTCTGATATTGCTTTCGGCAGTCTATTGTATATCTCAGGACCCATTCTATAACGTACTTAAAAGGAAAATATCACACCTAGGTAGGCTATACCAGTGTACCTACCAAATGCGCACGGAAAAATAAAAATTCAACATGCATTGCATACCATTGAAAATTACTAATATAAAGTTGTAAGCTGTGTAAATCAGGTTCTAAATGTTAAGTTATGAACCACATAAGTAATTTGAAATATCATTTCTATGTATATACATATACTAATATTATAAATGCTAAAGTAACTCTATTGGTCTGTCTATTTTACTTATCTTCGGGTTTGGTCTTATATTGCTGGACTAATTAAGATGATGAACTTGATATAGAGATAGTTGGAGTCCCGGGGAAGGAAATAGGCAACGGATAACCTGGTAAAATCCAGTTTTCCTACAGGAACAGTCAACAGTCTTACACATTTTATGATATATAAACATATATTAACCCTGTTGTATTGTTCACAGATGCCAGTACTACCTTTTAAAGCACCCATGGGTCCCAGCATATCAAGGTGTCATAACGTTTTTTGTTTTGGCCAATTTTACACTGGCCACTTTCATGGACCCGGGGGTGATACCAAAAGGTAAGGTGTTTTTATGTTTTATCTCCAATTCATTAAAAAAAAAATTGCCATTAACAAATGTTGTATTCATTCGAATTCTATGTGTGTCACCAAAGTCCTTTGCACTGTAGTATTTCAGTGAGCCTTTTTTTTTCGTCATAGTAAAAATGGTGCTAAACAACTTTTTTTATATTGTCGCAAGCTATAATGCTACGTTACGCACTTGCCCGTGCTCGTAAACGTGCCCGTTGAATGTCGACCGTGAAAACAGGTACCCGAGCACGATCAAATTCACCTTTGATCTTTGTCGTAAACCGACAGCCGACCGATCGTTCACAACGACATTCACGAGCGCGTTCAAAAACAGCCTGTTTATACGCTCGTGCCCGTGAACGCGTACGTGAATGTCGTTGTGAACGCCGTACATGTAAACGTACCATGACAGTTAATTCGAACGACGGTGGTGCGTTTACACGCTTGTCAAACTTCGGCAAGTATTACAGGACGCAGCTTTACGTTAGTGAGTCGCTTCTACTCGCCAAACTTGTAAATTGGCCGAATGGGTGGTTACCCGAATATTGTTTTGGTATAATGTTGACTTGGCCGAATTTTATTGTGCATAATATTGTTTGGCATACTCGTAACTTAGCATAATTTGGATAGGCCGAAATATTGTCCGAATTTATGTGCGTAACAACAATTTATGTAGGGACGGTGTGCGGTAACGCCAAAGTTTGGAGCAAAGCCGACTCGCATAGGTTAGGTTATTTTTTATATAAGTAAACGAAATTATCAGTTAGTAAAAATCCCCCCCCCCCCCTCCAATTTAGATAATCATCGATGTTATACAGTATAGTCATTTAATTAAATCGTCGAGAATAAAGATATGCGAAAGTAGTTTTCGGCGTAATGAATTTCGGCGAAAGTAATTTTCTGCCTAAACAATATTCGGAATTCGAAAATAATGCGTGAAAACCATTCGGCGTAAATAGATTAAAATGCGTAATAGAATTCGACGAAAAATCGTTATGCGAGATTAGTTTCGGCGTAAACACTATTATGCCGATACTGATTATGCAAAATCGAATTCTGCCAAAAAAAAGGGGATCATAAAATATCCAAAGAACAAGTCAGTCAGTTACTCAGCTTGGCTGAAAAAAAAAAACTGATTTTCTTATTTTTTCGCAAACCGTAATCATTTAAGGCTTAGTTTTCGGTACGGATATATTTCTAATAATAAGACAAATAAACCTGCATAAGAATATTTCATATTCAGCCAGGGGCGAATTTACTATGCCAATCCGGCCAGGCCCCTTGGTATGAAGACAGTTTTAGACCCTGGAAATACTTGGGATGGTTTTTATTACGATTTATGCACGAGATCGAATTTTCTAGGATTAGTTATAAGTTAGAAAAATATTTTTTTCATCTCTCCCGTTCGGAACCATATTTTTCATGAGATGATAGCTGGGTGGAAAATTCCCACACCTCGATGACTGCAAGCAGAACATACTATCTTTGGTTGATTTGTTAACACTTGATTTAAGCAATTACATTCCTTAATACCTTACTTAATGAGTTAATGAGCTTCTAATGTTTATTATTTTTGTTTGGTATGTGATCATTAAGCCATTAAGAGTTCCGGAACTCAGTTTTCTATTCCGACTTGTTTTAGTAACTATATATAATTTTTAACTGTTGTGCAATGTGCTTTCATCATATTTTTTGCTGTATTCCCCCTGCCACGCAGGCACTGGTTTAAGAGACCTAATTGCTTTGCAGTTTAGTTTATATGCAATTTTCTTCTCTCATGGAGAAGTTCTGTGGTAAATTCAGATTAAATTTCTCAATAAACAAAACTTGGCAAACGGTTTTTAGGGTTCCGAAGTCCACAAGGAAACCTTATAGTTTTGCCATGTCCGTCCGTCTGTCCGCACTATTGCTCGGAGATGCTTAGTTCTAGAAAGCTGTAATTTGGCATGAATATATATATATATTAGTTACGCCGACAAAGCGGTACAATAAAATTTTGATATATATATTTTTTTAGGGTACCTCCCCTTCTTGTAAAATGGGGATGTATATTTTTTTTCTTGCATACCCCACAATGTGGGGTGTCGTTGAATAGGTTTTGGAAAAACATTGTGGGTTTGTTAAAACAATTTTTTGATTAAACGATGCGTTTGTGAAATATTAAGCTTTGAAGTGCTATTTTTTGGTAGAGTCAAGTGTCCCCCCCCCCCCCCCCCCCGCCCTACCAGCTAAATGGTGGTTCTCGGCTAGCTGAAAAAATTCATGGTGGTGGCATATATAACGCAGTTGAAAGGAAAACTATCACAGCTAAGAAGGCTATACAAGTTTCCGGGTCATAGTCGACCAACTGCAAGCAAGCAAAAATGCGGAGGTACGGAAAAGTAAAATTCCATTATACATACTGAGCGGCAGGGGCGTTTACGTCATACCGCAGCCTAGCTAAGATGCAGTCTTAGAAAGGTAGGTACTAAGGGCATCATCAACTTCGAAACCCCATAAATTGCGCGTGGCACGACAGGCACTTGGCCGTTTTTTTAAATAGTTTATTTAATGTCCCACTGCTGGGCAAAGGCCTCCCCTTTTATCTTCCATTGTTCTCGGTTTTTTTTCGTCGTTATATTTATCGAGGTCGCCCCGCCATCTCTTCGGTCTGCCTCTGGTCCCCCTATGGCCAACCGTCGGGATCCAATCTGACTGAGCAAACGGTTAAAGTTCATTTTATATCGATTCAGTTTTTTTCAAAATGGCGGAGCCCTATAGGGCGCTACCATTTCAAATTTTAAAAATAAACAGTTTAAAGCTTTGAAAATAGACTCACGAGGTTTACAGTTCACAGAGCCACTAGTGTATTAGCTCGCCCGCCCAGCGCAGTCCAGTACAGCTGAATTTAGTAGGCTCTTAGTCAGAAGATTCAGTTTCTAAGAGTTGACAGAAGCTGCTTATGAGACGAGACTCTGAAAAGGATCTAAAAAATCGCGCTAAAGGGCTAAATTAAATAATCTTTCTTTGATATCGTTAGTAACAGACTGATAAACTGAAATGCTTTTTTGCGGCTCACCACGACTTGGCGCGTCAGTGTCAGCATCGAACCTGCCACTGCATCCGTATTAATTTTAAAACCAACCTTTACCGAACATATATTTCTTTCAACCCGGGTTCCATAACTATCTTGGGGACATTCTTGTATTAAGCGTAACTATGCCCTTTTTGTGATTTTACGTAAGAATGTTTTTAACCTACAGCATAATCCTAAGTCTCCCACTTGTACCGAGCCACTAACCTCTGGTTGGCCTCTTAACTTAGTTTTAGTCGTACTAACTTAACTCGAGTTGGTGGCTAAACCAAGATTACCATTGGTACTGGATAAGACATATTTAATCCTGAAGACTCGCATCGGCAAAATTTAGCTACGCAGAGAGAAAATCTGACTTCTTGCCCAAGGCAAGACGTAAAACTTTTGACAAACCACGGGCGGTAATTCGTAAAGCCCCAAATCGCATATGTATGGCCCTCACCTTCGGTTCGGGCCACAGAAACCTGCGATCTGGGACATTTACGAATTCACCACCCTAGGTCTGTAATGTACTATTTTCGCGGTTTCGGGAAGCGGTTCTCTTACTTATGGCGGAGTTATTCCGCATTTGCAAAATCTTTGGTACTATAAGTAGTCATTTATTTTCATCTTTGTAAACATTGATTTAACTATTTGATTGGGAATATAATTCTTACTATAATAAAAGAGCAGAACCCGGCGTGTCTGTACATAGAAAGAAAAGTTCAAAAAAGGAACGGGGGGTCTAAAGATGTATGTAGACCACAAAACAGCGATTTTTAGAAATCTTTTCTGTCTGTCTGTCTGTCTGTCTGTTAGAGTTAATCTCCAAAACTACTGAACCGATTTGAATGCAGTTTTCAGGGGTGTAGATATAGCATGATTTGGGGCAACATATAAGCTATGTTTGATTCAAATCGCATGTCGGAAAGAAAAGTTATCGGCAAAAATAAATTAAGATTATTTTCTAATGTCAAGGATGACATTGACGTTGTCTACAGAGGCGTCGGTTAAAGTTCGAAATTTGTACTATTTAGGTATAATTACTACCAAAAAAGGTTTTAATGGTATCGGCGAATGTAAATTCAACGAGCCCATTAAATATTGTATTTAAATACCAAGTAATTACTAAATAACGTATAAAATTATTGACATAAATTCTGATTTCATATTTTTCTTAAAGTGTCTAAGTAATGCACTCAATTTACTTTTCATCGACTCAATTAACATTTGTACTAGTCGATTCTTGGGCCTTGTTTGCTGCAAGCCACGATTTTTCCCATGTTCAAAACGTGGGTAATGCTTTTAGTTCCTGAGTTGAGGGCCCGTGGCGAGAGTGGACGTAGGAATCGTTGTTGCGTGTGTATTTTCGAGCCAGCCAGAATATAATAATATATGATATTTTAGAGCCAGTATACACGGACACCAATCTAGGCCCCTACACATACTTATATTGTTAATCCCCCGCAGCCCCCCCTGACGAGGACCGGGAGGACGACTTCCGCGCGCCGCTATACCGCAGCGTGGAGATCAACGGTATCACGGTGCGCATGAAGTGGTGCGTGACGTGCAAGTTCTACCGGCCGCCGCGCTGTTCGCACTGCTCCGTCTGCAACCACTGCATAGAGGTGAGAGTGGAACCGAAACCCACCCTTTTTAAGGGTTCTGTTATATACGGGAATCTATGGAGAATGTATGCAGATGTTCCCACTGTTGTAGCTTTCCCAGATCGCAAGCATATTGCTGACCAGCCGCATTCTCACGTGCATAACACCTGCGCTTTTAGTCATTCTGCTTAGTCGACAAGTCTTTCCGTCTATCCGTCCGCAGCATAGCTCGGAGATGCTTGGTTCTAGAAAGCTGTGATTTGGCATGAATATACATATTAATCAAGCCGACAAAGTGGTAAAATACAATTTTGTCTCGCTTACCTCACGATGTGGGGTGTCATTTTAAAGGTATATAAAAGATATTGTGGGTTTTTTAATTTAGGGACCAGTTTGTGGAATATTAAGCTTTACACTGCAAATTTTTGTTAGAAACAAGATTGCCAGGTAAACCATTGTTTTGGATGGCTGAAAAATTTAATGGTAGTGGTATATACAGGTGTTACAAAAATACGCGTAAAGCCGAAAGGGGGTTAAAGGATCCCCTATAAAGAGTCCGTTTACAATATTGTAAGACCATAATATATTAGTATGACATACAGCCCAATTTTTTTTTTGTTATTAATTTCATTAATGTAAAGAAAGAGACATGTAATGTAAAGAAAGACTAACTACGCCGAAAGCTCATGTACATTTTCACCTAATGCCTTTCCGCGGAATGACAAAGAGTCATACAATAATTCTAACAATAATTTTATTGGCAATTGAATTTAAAATTGTACAATTCGAAACCAAAAACAGAATTCGCTTTGATGGATGGATATGACAAATCCATTTTAAGGAAGATTTTAAAAGATGTAACCAACGGAGCATCCTAAACTAACAAATTTACTTTTTCGTAAAGATAATGAAACCTACAGGAACATGGTTCATACTGAATTTTACTGCGGCTCAGCTTGCACTCATGATTGGGTCTTCTTCAAAGTGATCTAGCACTAATAGACAAGAAATCTGCATAATTTGGCCACTCGGAGCGCTGCAATCGCTTGACCCAAACCATCTGTCAATTACTAAGAGAAATTGTTATTTGTTGTTATTGGTTTTACTTAAATTATTAAAAAATGCCGCGCTGTGCAGCTCCAGGATGCAATGAGAACGGACGATACGTATTTCCGAAAGACTTTGTATGTATCTGGGGCAGGTATAATTGCGTTGGGATGTCTTCATTTTCACCACAAATAACTGAACCAAAATTAAAATTGCGGTCAATATTTAACAATTTTAAACAAATCTACTTAAAATTTTCAACAAAACAACCCGTAAAAATTTGACAACTGCAGTGTTTGGGTTTTGGTTTGGGTCAAGCGTTTGCAGTGGTTTTTTTGGCTTGGTGGTCAAATGAGCCCACAGACACTCAGCCCGCGGGCTCAATTACCCACTTTATTTTTTTTCCTAGATGACTCGACCCACACTTATCGCGGATAACTCGGCCCGCGGGTCCAGTTGACTACTATTTTACCGGTAAGGGTCTACTCAGCCCGTGGGTTTAGTCAACTACTATTTTACCGGTAAGGGTCTACTCAATCCGTTAGGTCAAAGGTGTGAAGTAGGTTAGGTTCGTTAGTTATCTATATACGCCCGAAGGGCAAACTACCTAGAAATAGGGGCCCCGCGTAGCGGGGACCCGTCGACCCAGTTACATTCCGAAGTCTTTGCATATTCACGGACTGAGTGGACCCTTACCGGTAAACTAGTAGTCGATTGACCCCGTGGGCTGAGTTGATCCTAAGCGGTAATTTAAGGGTTGAACGGGCCCGCGGGCTCAGTTAACATTAACACAGATGGGTCAAGTCACCCATAGACAAATTTGTACGGTCAACTCAGCCCGCGGGCTGAGTGGTCTGTGGGCTCATTTGACCACCAAGCGGTTTTTTTGTTGAAAATTTCAAGTAGGTTTATTTAAAATTGTTAAATATTGTGCAAACGTGTCGCTTCAGCTTGTACGTCATCAGTTGGACTTCTTCTCTCGTTAGAGAGTAGTACATTCCTTGGACTAGGTCATTCTTGGACTCTGTTGTCTATAAATATCAATTATCTCCCACATGCTTCTAAACTATTATTTTTTCGAGTAACATGTGTTTCTCTGTCCACAGACGTTCGACCACCACTGCCCGTGGGTGAACAACTGCATAGGGCGTCGTAACTATAGATTCTTCTTCTTCTTCCTAATATCGCTCTCGATACACATGCTGAGCATATTCGGGCTCAGCCTATACTTCATCATGAACAACAATGGCAGGACTTTGACCGAGGTCCAGCCGATAGTGTCGTATCCTTTTTAATAAAGATGTGCTGTGATTGTATGGTAAAATTCCTCTCATCACGAGATGGTTGTGGCTTTTGTCTCCACGCGGGCCCAGTGTGGATTGGGGACTCGCATCCTTGAATTACTTTGCAGATGCGTGCAGGTTTCCCCGCGATGTGGTAGTTTACACCTGTTTTTCTCACTTAGCGGTCCCCCGACGCGACGACGCTTGGAAAATACAAATATTTGAACTAACATAATATATGTGACGATAATAATTATTGGAGGTTTAAAATATTATTTGTTAGTTTTTAGAGCTTATTTTTTTATGCCGGGGTTTTTTTAAATTAATTTTACTTTTATTAATACAAATCGATTTTTACCGTCGTTTATTTTAAATGTAAATAATAACATGTCATAATCATCGTCATTTTAGCCGAAATTTAATTCAATTTACGTAAAGTTTCAGCTGTAATTCAATTTAAGCATTGATCTATTATAAGTAAGGATTCACAATCAGCCGGAGAAAAATGGCCCCGTCAAAACGGGTGCCCAACAGCTCGGGCACCCGTTTGGCCTTCGTTATAAGCATATTGAAACGTATTTTCTAATGTCAGTTTGCTCCATATATTTTGTCAAATTCTGTTAGGCACTGTTCGTCCATATGTTATTACTTATTATAGGTCAATGTATAGTAGCTTATATGTTGACCATTGTTATAAACTACCCCCATACCAAATTTTGTTGCAAACCGTCCAGTAGAATACAGTTTTTTTTTCTAAAAATTTTTTTTTCGTGTTCAGTGTCGTTTATATAGTCCCCTCGAATTGATAGTTTCTTTTAATTTTCAAGTTACATACGCGACTTCTTCCACAAACTTATTATTAGTATAGATGAATAACACATTTTTAGAGCTGTCAATTGTCGATTTAGAAATCTCTCCGATTATAATATACTGTTAATAGTGATATGAGCTGTCCAAAATCCTTAACGGCAAGGCAGCATGGTGATAATGGGCGTGATCGCGCTCCTGGCGATCCCCATCTTCGGGCTGACGGGCTTCCACATGGTGCTGGTGTCCCGGGGGCGCACCACCAACGAGCAAGTCACGGGCAAGTTCACCGGCGGCTACAACCCCTTCTCCAGAGGCTGCTGGTACAACTGCTGCTACGCGCAGCTCGGCCCGCAGTACCCGAGGTAATTCCTTCAAATACTTCCTTTTAACACCACTACGGCAAACTTGAAGCTAGGCTAACGAAGGGAATGTGATGTTAGCACTCAGTTCAGTATGCATGTTTTTCACTCTTTGGGTACAGATAGTTTCCCGAAAACCGTCACGAATGTAACCAATTTGTACCGCATACATAGACATTAACGTTCACTCATTCAATCAATTTGTGACGCACACATATACATAACGTTCACTCATTCAACCAATTTGTGACGCACCCATAGACATTAACGTTCACTCATTCAACCAATTTGTGACGCACACATAGACATTAACGTTCACTCATTCAACCAATTTGTGACGCACACATAGACATTAACGTTCACTCATTCAACCAATTTGTGACGCACACATAGACATTAACGTTCACTCATTCAACCAATTTGTGACGCACACATAGACATTAACGTTCACTCATTCAACCAATTTGTGACGCACACATAGACATTAACGTTTACTCATTTAACCAATTTGTGACGCACACATAGACATTAACGTTCACTCATTCAATCCATTCGTGCAAGCTCTTGTCTGTTGTTTAAGCTACCTGTATAGAACTACGGAACCTTAAGAAACGATCCCGATCAGGAGTTATAGCTGTATAGTGTATCTGGGTTCCGAAGTCCGCAAGGAACCCTTATAGTTTCACCATGTCTGTCCGTTCCGTCCGTCCGTCCGTCTGTCCGCAGCATCTCGGAGATTTGTTTCTAGAAAACTGTAATTTGGTATGAATATACATATTAGTTACGCCGACTAAGTGGCACAATTAAATTTAGAGCATTTTTCTTGAGAACCTTCTCTTATTGTAAAGCGGGGATTTTTTTTTTCTTGCGTGCATCATGATGTGGTGTTTCGATGAATAGGCCTTAAAAATATTGTGGGTTTGTAAAAAATCATTTTTTAATTAAAGGATGCGTTTGTGAAATATTAGGTCCTTACATATGAAATTGGCGTTTCATATGGCAGAAATGAAAACGATTTTTTTTTATGAAACTATTTTTTTATTTAGTCAAAGTATGTACCATGGCTATCTATGCACTTTTGCCATCTCGAAGGTAGTTCATTGATTCCTTTACTAAAAAAAGTGTGTGAGCGAGAATCAATAAAATCTTTGAAGGCCGTTTGGACAGCCTCGTGAGAATTGAATTTTTTTCCTTGCATGAAGTTGTCCAAATTCCGAAAAAAATGGTAATCAGTTGGAGCAAGGTCCGGGGAGTATGGTGGGTGTCGAAGACATTCCAGTCGCAGCTCCCGTAGTTTTGCGGCCGTCAAACGTGCCGTATGTGGTCGAGCGTTGTCCTGAAGCAGCAGTGGGCTAGATCGATTGACCAGTCTGGGTTGTTTAATGGCTAGCTTTTCCATCATCGTTTGCAATTGTTGACAATACACATCAGCCGTGATTGTTTGCCCAGATCTTAAGAAACTGTAATGGATGACACCGGCACTAGTCCACCAGACACTTACCAGTACCTTTTTCTGAGTCAACTTTCGTTTCGGGCAGAATTTGGCTGGTTCACCTGGGTTCAACCATTGTGAAGAACGTTTCCGGTTGTCGTACAAGATCCATTTTTCATCACAAGTAACGATACGATTCAAAATGCCTTCATTATTGTGCCGGTTGAGAAGTGAAACGCAACACTCGACGCGTGTTTCTTTGTTTGCGTCGCTCAATTCATGCGGTACCCATTTTTCAAGTTTTTTCACTTTTCCAATTTGTTTCAAGTGAATCAAAATGGTTTTATCACTCACACCGAAGCCTGCCGCTAACTCTGACGTGGTTTGCGATGGATCTGCTTCCACAATTGCTTTTAATTCTTCGTTATCAACTTGTGTCTCCGGCCGTCCACGAGGCTTGTTCTGTAGGTCAAAATTTCCAGAACGGAAACGTTGGAACCAATAACGTACCGTATTTTCTTTTGCAGTAGCTTCCCCATACGCATTGTTAATCCTACGAGCCGTTTCTGCAGCACTAGTGCCGAGGTGAAACTCATATTCGTAAATATAGCGATATTTTAAGTTCTCCATATTGTGAACAGAACGATGTGAAAGAAAAACAAATGACGCGATAACAAATAAATTTCGTAATTCGAACACAGAAATACATGGGCTTAAATTTGAAATAAATTTGAATTTGGAATTCCTAGCCGAACGCCACATATTAGGTCCTTACATATGAAATTGGCGTTTGGCGAACTGGCAACTTTGATTCAAAATATGTGGCGTTCGGCTAGGAATTCCAAATTCAAATTTATTTCAAATTTAAGACCATGTATTTCTGTGTTCGAATTACGAAATTTATTTGTTATCGCGTCATTTGTTTTTCTTTCACATCGTTCTGTTCACAATATGGAGAACTTAAAATATCGCTATATTTACGAATATGAGTTTCACCTCGGCACTAGTGCTGCAGAAACGGCTCGTAGGATTAACAATGCGTATGGGGAAGCTACTGCAAAAGAAAATACGGTACGTTATTGGTTCCAACGTTTCCGTTCTGGAAATTTTGACCTACAGAACAAGCCTCGTGGACGGCCGGAGACACAAGTTGATAACGAAGAATTAAAAGCAATTGTGGAAGCAGATCCATCGCAAACCACGTCAGAGTTAGCGGCAGGCTTCGGTGTGAGTGATAAAACCATTTTGATTCACTTGAAACAAATTGGAAAAGTGAAAAAACTTGAAAAATGGGTACCGCATGAATTGAGCGACGCAAACAAAGAAACACGCGTCGAGTGTTGCGTTTCACTTCTCAACCGGCACAATAATGAAGGCATTTTGAATCGTATCGTTACTTGTGATGAAAAATGGATCTTGTACGACAACCGGAAACGTTCTTCACAATGGTTGAACCCAGGTGAACCAGCCAAATTCTGCCCGAAACGAAAGTTGACTCAGAAAAAGGTACTGGTAAGTGTCTGGTGGACTAGTGCCGGTGTCATCCATTACAGTTTCTTAAGATCTGGGCAAACAATCACGGCTGATGTGTATTGTCAACAATTGCAAACGATGATGGAAAAGCTAGCCATTAAACAACCCAGACTGGTCAATCGATCTAGCCCACTGCTGCTTCAGGACAACGCTCGACCACATACGGCACGTTTGACGGCCGCAAAACTACGGGAGCTGCGACTGGAATGTCTTCGACACCCACCATACTCCCCGGACCTTGCTCCAACTGATTACCATTTTTTTCGGAATTTGGACAACTTCATGCAAGGAAAAAAATTCAATTCTCACGAGGCTGTCCAAACGGCCTTCAAAGATTTTATTGATTCTCGCTCACACACTTTTTTTAGTAAAGGAATCAATGAACTACCTTCGAGATGGCAAAAGTGCATAGATAGCCATGGTACATACTTTGACTAAATAAAAAAATAGTTTCATAAAAAAAAATCGTTTTCATTTCTGCCATATGAAACGCCAATTTCATATGTAAGGACCTAATATTTTGAATCAAAGTTGCCAGTTCGCCAAACGCCAATTTCATATGTAAGGACCTAATATTAAGCTTGAAATAAAGAGCTATTTTTTGTTAGAGTCGAGGCCCCCGCTAAATGGTGTTTTTGGATGGCTGTAAAAATAGTACATTACACACCTAGGGCGGTCAAGTAAAGAAAGTCTCAGATCGCGGGTAATTGAGGCCCGAGCCGGAGGCGAGGGCTATAATCTAGCGGTCTGAGGATTTCTTTACGACCGCCCGTGGTTAGTATACGATTTTACGTCACCACCTGGCCGTGAAGAGGGATTTTTCGTAGCGCCCAAGGGCGGTAAATCCCGCTTTTCGGCCTGGTGTGACGTAAAATACTTTTATGGCATTAATAATCTAGTTGAAAGGAAAACTATCACAGGTATATAGGCTGTACAAGTTTCCGGATCATAGTAGACTAACTTGTAAAATGCGCACGGAAAAGTAGAAATTAAATATACAATTATACATAAATACCATTGAAAATTACTAATATAACGTTGTAAGCTATGTAAAACAGGTTCTAAACGTTATGAGCCAACTAAGTAATTTTAAATATCATTTCTAAATAATAATTATGTATCGTAATAATAATAATAATTAAAAACCGACCAAGTGAGTGTCGGGCCACGCGCAATGTATAGGGTTCCGAAGTTGACGATGCCCTTGGTATCTTTCTAAGACTGCATCTTATTCTTAGCTAGGCTGCGGTATGAAGTGCCCGCCCGGCGACGCCTCTGCCGCTCAGTATGTATAATGGAATTTTACTTTTCCGTACCTACGCATTTTTGGTTGCATTTTTGCTTGAGTTGGTCGACTATGACCCAGAAACTTGTATAAGTTGTGTATGGATGGATAAGTTCCTACATAGAAATGTCAGAAAAACAACATACAAAACGAAGGATATCTACAATGGCAGAGCTTATTAGTTTATAGTTAGCCATATTATCCATATCCATATTAATATTGCTTAAACAAATACGTTTGTGACTGTTTGTTTCCTAATTAAATAAAAAAAAATATATATATAAATGTGAAAGTAACACTGTCTGTCTTTCTGTCTGTCTGTCTGTTACCTCTTCACGCGTCAACCGCTGGACCGATTTGGATGAACCTTGGCATGGAGATAGTTGGAGTCCCGGGAAAGGACATAGGCTACTTTTTATCCCGGGAAAGCGCCTAGTTCCCGCGGAAGAGCGATAACCGGAATCCACGCGGGCGAAATCGCGGGCAGAAGCTAGTGTCCGTCTGTCACAGGGCTCTATCTCTTCAACGGAAATAGCTAGAGATAATACATTTTCACAGAATATATGTTACTGTGGCCGTTAAGATAAGATAAGATAATGATAAGATAAGATAATTATTTATTGCCACAAACAAAATTAAATAAAGGATGCACCGTTATGACAACAAATAATAAAATAAAAAGTAAAATACATAATGTATATATAAATGGCCGTCTTCATACAAGTTACTGTTTTTTCCGCGCCTTACTTCCGGCGCTCTATCTAATAAGCCGTTATAGGTAGACAATTCATCCCTATTATGAGCTATTTTTTTATATTTGCCTGAAAACGAGTTTTATGGCGCAGATGGTAAAAATATGAATATCTTTTACTCATACTTCTAATTATTAAACACAGCAATTTGTTTCAGCTTTATACCGATACCCATGTCGGCAATCGTCCGCGTATTTTGCCGTTTGCGCCATAGAATCCTTGTCCGTTTGCACCCAGAGATTGCCCAGTAGGAATATTTATTCGTTACGTACGTCATTTTTGTGGGTAGTCAGATTTGTTTATTTGTCCTAAATAGAACGTATTATCATTATATTTAGTGTAGATAGATTTGTAAGAATTGGTGCCATGCTTAGGTAAAGTTAGTTGATTCATCTCATTACTTATTTATCACAATTTTATGGTTATAATATGACGGCTGAAGTACGTAATTCAAAACACAAAAAAACCAAGGGCTCGGCCGAGTCCGATACTGTGGTTGAAATATCGTCATAACGTTTTGACACTAATTATGTAAATTCAAGACGTTACTTTTAAAATTGTTCGCTGGGTGGGTTTGAAATCTTATCTTATCTTACTATAATATAATAAAGCTGGAAATCCCGGAAAAATCCCAGAAACTCATTAAAGGGACCCCGGAAGAGGACTTTGAATAGAAATCCCAGGAAAATTTCAACCACAGTATCGGACTCGGGAACCGTGGCATTTAAATCTACAACATACCAAAATTTCAACAAAATTAACTGAGTCAATTTTTAGGGTTCCGAAGTCCACAAGGAACCCTTATAGTTTCGCTATGTCCGTCCGTCTGTCCGCACTATTGCTTATTTCTAGGAAGTTGTAATTTGGCATGAATATACATGTATGTGTATATATTATTGTGGGTTTGTTAAAACCATTTTTTGATTAAACTATGCGTTTGTGGAATATTAAGCTTTAAAGTGCTATTTTTTGGTAGAGACAAGTGTCCCCCGCCCCTGCCGGCTTAATGTTGGTTTTCAGGTAGGTGCATATATAACGCAGTTGAAAGGAAAACTATCACAGCTAAGAAGGCTATACAAGTTTCCGGGTCATAGTCGACATGCAAAAATGCGTATTATTATTATTGGGGTGTTGTAGGGCCATTTATGTGTCACCTCGACCATTGCTGATCTTTTGTGACAGACCTTCGCCGTTCGCGTTAAGAAAATAGTGACTCATCAGTGCAACTGCAGGGTAAGGGCGTATTCATAATGGAGAGAAATTAAACATTTTTTTCAAATCCTTAAATAAGTGTAATAGAAAAATAATAAAATATCAGTGATTTTACACATGTTATAAAATATTCATTATAATTAATAATTAAAAATGTCAATTTAAACTAATATTAGTATTTTTTAATGTCAACTTAAACGCTATATTAGTAGAGTAACACATTTCAACAAATGGTAAAAAAATAAATACTAAAATAAATAAAAATACAAAATTGTCTTAAAACTAAGTACTTAAATCGCTAATCACTATCGCTAGATTCGTCCCTTACATTTATTACAAATGAATTTTGTTCTGCGTATTCCATGACGTCATCCAAATTCCACATGGTATTTTCTTCGCGTATCACGTGGTCGCAGCATTTCTTCCACCGATCGGCGTCTACTAACGCGATTGCGTCATAAAATAATTTTTTTACGTCACTCATTTTGAATGTAGTTTTAGCAATAGGAGAGTTTAGAAAACAAAACACCAATATTACGATGGCTCTATAATTCGATTTCAACAATTACAAAAGGGATTGAGCAAGTTCGATTAACAAAACAAACGAAGTGTAAAAATTTAAACGCTTTGACGTCGCTCGCGAGACAAGACTGCTCTTGTCGCCCTGTTTGACAGTGACAGCTGCCTCCTGTCATCCATCTTGTCAAACTATTAGGTCGCGTTCTGATACGGCCTCTCCTGACTGCATCGTCCTCGATTGCATTAATTATTTTCTAGTGCTTCAACTTCATCGGCACGCCTCTTCGTTCGTCATGGTCAACATCTGCTAGGAGTTCTGATTCCTCTGGAACTGTGGATAGTGTCTCCAGATCAAGAGATTCACTGTCTGAAACAATCATTAGCAGCCGTCCCTTAACAACCATTCTTCTTTTACAGTCATCGTCAGACATTACATTAACTCGCATTAATCGTCATGTCGCATCCTTCATTCGTCACCGTTAAACATCAAGTCGAGACGTCTTTACTATTTTCCCACTCGATACTAAGAGAAGAGGCCTCACTGAATCGCCTTTTCACTACTAACCAAGAGCAGAGGCCTCGCTGAATCGCCTACTCATGACTAACCAAGAGCAGAGGCCTCGCTGAATCGCCTACTCATTACTAACCATGAGCAGAGGCCTCGCTGAATCGCCTACTCATTACTAAGCAAGAGCAGAGGCTTCGCTGAATCGCATACTCATTGCCTACGGGCACACAATGTTTTAAATTCCTTAACAAAGTTACGCCACGATCTGTCATTTGACACCCAATCGTGAAGCCAGGTCTGCGCGTCCCCTTTGAGGCAACCCGCGACGCGAGATAAACACTCGTAGTCATTCCAGCCGTTCGAGAACTTGGCACGTTCCACTTCCTTACACCAATCATCGATGTCATGAATAGACGGATCAAAATTCGACACAAAATAATTTTGAGATTGCACTGGTCTTATAGATTTAATCGCGTCAATCAAATCTTGAGCGGAAGTGGAAGTGCTCTCGCTTGTCTGAGAATGAAGCGGCGTCTTATCAACATTGAAATTACTACTCACGGGTTGCTCCAATGGTAACGCACTTACTACCTGCTGGTGCACACTACTTTGTTGTACTTCGGCACTAATAATCACAGCCGGTGTGCTATGTGACACGGGGGTGTTCTTGGGTGTGCGTGGTGTATTTTGGTTGTTGTCAAGTACCGCGGGGCGCACGGCGGCGGACGGACACGGTATCACAACAGAACGAAAACTACTCGCGCGCGCGTCATCGTTGTTGCTAACCGACGAACTACTGTTACCGAAATTAGTTGAATCACCACGAACACTACACAAACCTTTACTATTTTCTAAAGCGTCAATTCGGGATAAAATCGTGTTTAAAATCGAATTTAAATCGTGTTGTGGCGGCGGCGCCGGCGGCGTACGCGTCCGTTCGCAATACCTACGACCTCGGTCGTGCCGTCGGGTCTTGTTTCGCGAACGTCGTTTATCACTAGGCATACTTGCAACGGTAAATAAACACACGAAACCGAATTTACTGATAATCTTAACTTGCTTCAATCCAAAACAATAAGAAGAATGGCGGAGAATAGGTACTTAAGGCCTTTATGGGCTAGACTCGTGTCCCACTGCTGATTTTAGCAATAGGAGAGTTTAGAAAACAAAACACCAATATTACGATGGCTCTATAATTCGATTTCAACAATTACAAAAGGGATTGAGCAAGTTCGATTAACAAAACAAACGAAGTGTAAAAATTTAAACGCTTTGACGTCGCTCGCGAGACAAGACTGCTCTTGTCGCCCTGTTTGACAGTGACAGCTGCCTCCTGTCATCCATCTTGTCAAACTATTAGGTCGCGTTCTGATAGTAGTATTATTCGCAGCAATATAATTTTTTATTTGGGCCCACACCATTTCGATCGGATTTAATTTACAATGGTAAGGCGGCAGACGAAGAATTGTAATGCCATTCTTTTTAGCAGTCTCATCTACTAAATATTTATTATATTGTGGGGCGATTTCGGCGACTTTCAATAATAATTCTTTTTTCAAATAACTCATATCCATAGATATACCTTTGTTGTTCAACCACTCTATTATTTGCTGCTTATTCCAACTGGTCGTGGGTATTTTTTCAACTTTTACCGAATGGTATGGAGCGTTATCCATGACAACCACACTTCCTGGTTCAAGCTTCGGTATTGTATCATTGAACCAATTAAGGAATCTTTCACCATCCATTTCTTCATGATAATCTTTTGTAGATTTAGATTCAAAGACTAGTGAACCATCTTCCACGAATCCTTTTTCGCTGCCAATGTGCAATATAATTACCCTTTCCCTGTCGGAGCTTTTGGGCCGGTTGATAAGCCATCTTGGAAAGCTTGTCTTTTATTCTTGACTGTTGTATCCAACCACACTTTTGTTTTTACGTGTCCGGCGTTTACCCACGTTTCGTCGAGATAGTAAATGGTTCTATTAGCGTTTCTATATTCTTTTATTTGTCTTAAGTATTTTCGCCTCCATAAAACAATATCTTCTCTTTCCACTAACAATGTTCTACTATCTTGTTTATTGAAATCAAAACCAAGCTCGTGCAGTATTTTGTGAAGTGTTGTACGTTTGAAAACAGGAATTTCTTCATCAGCTTCGCAAAGTGTCATTATTTTGTCCAATGTTGGATACTCGTTATTGAAATATAAAGAGTGTACTTTTCTCCTTATGGCACATTTGTCGAGTTCATCTAATTTATCGACCGTGGATAGTCGAGCTCTTTTTTTCACTGGTGATTTCAATATATTAGTTTCTTTTTGCTCTTTGATAATTTTATAAACAGTATTTTCGGACACACCGCATGCACTTGCAGTTTTAATTACTATGCTCTCCACAGTCTCATTTAAATCAGTCTTTTTGAAATACTTAAAAACATTGTAAATTACGCGTCTCTCTCCGCTATGTATAATTGATCCACTTTTATTTTTTTTAATGGGTGAGATATCCATTTTCCAAAAATTTTAAACAAGTAATACGCAAAATACACAACCGATCTCTTCGAAGGTCTGACTGCAACTGAGCACTGTGAACTCGCCTTACTAATTTCTAGCGTTCTAATTGGCTAGGGGGCGTGGCTTGGCCGGCAGTCGGTGATGAGTCACTATTTTCTTAACGCGAACAGGGGGTTCACCAGAAATACCCGTTGAGTCTAAAAAGTTCCAGACTCTTTGGGCGGTGATGTTTTGTATCTCTTCCGGGTGTATTATGTGACTCCCTAGGGGGATACTTCGTTTGTGTATGAGGAGTCCACACTCTCAGAGGATATGCAACGGCGTGTCCTCCGCTTCGTGGCAGAATCTGCACATTGTGTCCTCCCTCATTCCCCATTGAGCTAAGTGTTTATTTAGTTTGCAGTGTCCAATTAGTCTCCTGGTTATGTTTTGAATCTTTTGAATTGTAGCAACTCTTTAGAAATCTTTTTCTCGTAGCCCCTGATTAGGGTCTTTGAATGTTTTTTGTCCTGGTACGGACTTCCACAGATTGATCGACAATGCTTTTTATTAATTGTCGAGTATATTGCAAGGTCTTTGGTTATATATAAAAATGCGTAGGTACGGAAAAGTAAAAAGAAAACCGGCCAAAAAGCGAGTTAAACTCGCGTGGAGAGGGTTCGACCCTTGATTATTTTCAAAGACGTCATTTTCAAACCGTTTCACAGGATAAGCGCTTTTATATGATAGATTTCAAATACCATGGATTTCTTAATAATTTTCCTGTAATGTATAGGTCAATAACTATTCTCCGTATTTTTTCCAAAATTTTAGGTTCATTAGTTTCGGTGATAGGGGGGGTGGTAATTTTTCGCCTTTTTTCTGAAATAACTCGAAAACTATTGACCAAAAAAGAAATAAAAAAATATATTTAAGATCCTCATAAGAAGTACTTTCAATTGATTGATATGTCACACATTATAGTTTGAAAAACTTCATTAATATTTTTTGTAGTTTAGCCCCCAAAAATAGGGTCTATATTTAAAATTCATTTGTTTTCGTTACACGTCCGTCTTTGGGTCACAAACTTACATACACGTACCAAATTTCAACATAATCGGTCTAGTAGTTTCGGAGAACATCGACTGTGACAGAGGGACGGACAGACACACGAGTGATCCTATAAGGGTTCCGTTTTTACCTCTTGAGGTTCGGATCCCTAAAAATCCATTATACATACTACTGAGCGGCAGGGGCATCGTCGGGCGAGCACGTCATACCGCAGCCTAGCTAAGATGCAGTCTTAGAAAGGTACTAAGGGCATCGTCAACTTTGCGCGTGGCCCGACACTCACTTGGCCGGTTTTTCCTAACAACTTTTGCGGGGTCCTTTCATCCAGATCGGTCAAGCACAGTCCTTTCCACGTGTCGGAAGGACAAACACACTTCCACATTTATAATATTAGTATGGATAGTATAGTAGAGACAATCCATATCCATACTATTATTTAATATTATAAATGCGAAATAACTCTGTCTGTCTGTTTTGTTTCCGCCAATGTCACTCTCCGTCAACAGCGTTCCCAGCTTAAGCGTGAATGATTGTTTTGTTGTTTCTTATTGTCTAGTAAAAGCGTGTGTTTGTGAAATCAACCGAGTTGTAACACAGCCACTCTTTCGACTTCCAGCCTAGTCCGACCTTCGAAGTACGTGTACAAGGGCGGCAAGAAGCGGCGCGAGGTGCGGCCGCCGGCCGACGCGGCCATCGCCACCATCGCGGCCGACGCGCAGGTAAAGACGTACACCGCCGACAACGGGACGGCGCACCGGGCCGCCGGCGCGCACGCGCACTACAACAAGGTGAGAGCCAGACGCTTCATGCTCAAACTGCGCTACCTACACAAACCCCGACCAGAAATTCAGCAGACCTGTCAATGTCGTCGCTAGTTTTACGTTTTATAATGCAACACCCATTGAGGTAATAAGTAGGTACATCTGGAGGGAGTAGTGTCAATTTCGAAACAATAAAATTCGAGCTTAAAGATATGATCTCGAAGCTCGTTCACAATTCAAAAACGCGGCTAAGATTTCAGCCGGGGCATCTCGCTATGAAGTTAGATAAAGAGAGATACAAGCCTTTTTTACGCCCCTCATCGCCGTGCACCTGACAGAATCTTGGACACAGTGGTACTTCCACTTATTAGTTACTGCTTTCATGGCTACACTAAATTGGAATGTCAACATGAGTAGATGTGAGTCTGTGTATGTTGTCATCAAATATAAACCGATTAATTTTAGAGATGTACAATTTCATACGGCGACGTAAACAAGACTAACTACTTAAGAGTATACTGGGTTAATACTTACCTACTTTTTTAGGGTTCCGAATTCCACAAGGAACCCTTATTTTAGCCTATTGTTGCCAGATGAATATTTGATTTCACTATGTAGGCCGCAAAATAGCGAGGTCATCTGAATAACTGGTCGGGGTTAATTTGTATTGAGTGAACGTATCGGATTTGTTTTGTCATGCCTTGAAATTTTAGTTCCTTGCAAAGAAAAGCTGTGAAGAAACATGCAAATTTCCATGAATGTATCTTTGGATACTGTATTCTTTATAAAAGACAATTTCGCCAAATTGGTAAGTTACGTCGTGGTAGTGTAATGGTCTGAATGCTCGGCTCGTAATAGGCCCTCCCGGCCTATAATGACATAGAATTCCGAACCATTTGTACCAGGCTGGCGACTCTAAAGGAGTATAATTACGTAATGGCGAAAAGGAAAATGATGGTCATAGCGCCAGTACCGGGAGGGCAATCGCGTGAGCGTTAATCGAACGTTTCGCATAAATTACGAAAGTCGAACGATTTGTACCACAAAAGATCTTGTATTTTCCGATAGTAGATGAAAAACGAAGTAGGCGATCGCGTAATGCCATACTTCTCCGGCGCGGCCTACATCCCGCCATACCGACGAAAACATGTTAATTAAAAACCAAAAATTGAACCATTTGTACCAGGCTAATTTTTGCACGGATAATCATCGTCGAGTAGCCATTCACGAAAATCACCATGCCATTCTTTTTCGACGGGGCCAATTAACCGCCATACCGCTCCAAAGATGTATTTTTTATTTATTTTGCAGAACGATTTGTATCACCCTATTTTTTTTTTACTCGTTCTTTTTATGATCATCAATAGAAGTCTAATAATGCCATACCTGTAGGAGGCTGCCTGCGTGTACAATATTTTTTAGAAATTGTAAGATTTTATGCGTAATTCGAACGATTTGTACCAGTATGGCACTATTATTTTCCGTAAGTGTGAGGTTCAAAGAACATAAATACAAAATTTCAAACACGTATGTGGCGGCCATGTTGTTTTATATCCAGATGTTATGTTGAATAATATACTATCATCGTCTATATAGGCACATACAACTTTTCCGTTACAGGCTGATTGATAAGAGCGCACAACCGAAGAATTTGGAGTGTATGTTAAAACAGGACACTTACATATTTTAATATTTAAGTCGGCCCGTTTCACCATGGATTCCAACACAAACTTATTGTCCTTTTTTAGCCGTTTTTTTAGACTTTCTCGATTTTTTTAACGAACTGATTAGGTAAGTACAATGATGTCATATTGTACCAAATTTTACCCTCTAAACGTGTCGAAAAAACAAGTTTTTCAAGTATGGCACCACTTTTTTCCTATACTAGAAGTATGGCAAACATAATAACGGTCACATTGTATCATATACTTTTCAAAAATACAAATGCCATACTGGTACAATTCGTTAAAAAACATCTTACATCTTTGCTCAAGTATGAGAGTCTTCCGCCCCATTGGGTACAATATGGGATATTATTTTAGGTCGAATTGTATCCAAAGGAACAGAATATAATGAAGACATGCTGTAAACAATCATTTTACGTATTGTACAGTCGAAATTTGAAACCGTTTCGAATAAATAAGTTTTTCGAGTATGGCACCACTTTTTCCCCCTACTAGAAGTATGGAAACTATAATAACGGTCACATTGCATATACTTTCCAAAAATTAAAATGCCATACTGGTACAAATCGTTCTGCAAAATAAAATAAAAATACATCTTTGGAGCGGTATGGCGGCCATTGGGCCCCGTCGGAAAAGTATGGCATAGTGATTTTCGTGAATGGCTACTCGACGATGATTATCCGTGCAAAAATTAGCCTGGTACAAATGGTTCAATTTTTGGTTTTTAATTAACATGTTTTCGTCGGTATGGCGGGATGTAGGCCGCGCCGGACAAGTATGGCATTACGCGATCGCCTACTTCGGTTTTCATCGACTATCGGAAAATACAAGATTTTTTGTGGTACAAATCGTTCGACTTTCGTAATTTATGCGACACGTTCGATTAACGCTCACGCGATTGGGCCCCCGGTACTGGGGCTATGACCATGATTTTCCTTTTCGTCGTTACGTAATTGTACAGGTAGACTCGCCAGCCTGGTACAAATGGTTCGGAATTCTGTGTCAGCATCTCCCGGTCTATTATTTAGAATAACTCCATTTCTGAACTAATTATTCCGTACTTTATTCTTCATTTAAAATAAAATTTGCGTGACTTATTCATTTTCATTTTATTTTAAACTAGCTTTACCCCGCAACTTCGTATGCGCAGAAATATTAAAAAGTAAAATCCCGATTTTTCCCGTTCTCGTGGGAATTTTGCAAAATCTTTTCTTAGCGGATGCCTACGTCATAACATCTACCTGCATGCCAAATTTCAGCCCGATCCGTCCAGTGGTTTGGGCTGTGCGTTGATAGATCACTATGTCAGTCAGTCAGTCACCTTTGAGTTTTATATATTTAGATTACGAGTGCAATAATTATTCTCATTCAATTTGATATAAAGAAGATTTAAAAATCTGTTTTATTCTTATTCTTATTCAAATTAATTTTTACCCATCACTGGATTTTACACTAGTTAAAAGTACATAAGTGATTAAATTAAAATCTTGAATTTTTTAAGAACGGTGTTAGCAAGCACCTTTATTTCTTGGAGAAATTAACTTAATTAGGCCAGAAGAATTTTCCCTTAAATTAACGCATATCAATATAAACAGACTGTATATATATATAAAACTCAAAGGTGACTGACTGTTATCAACGCACAGCTCAAACTACTGGACGGATCGGACTGAAATTTGGCACACTAATAGGTATTACGACGTAGACATCCGCTAAGAAAGGATTTTTGGAAATTCCACCTCTTAAGGGGGTGAAAACGGGGTTTTCAGTTTTTTCAATATTTTTATAATTATAACCATCTATATCATCGGCTACGCAGATTCTAAGTCTACTCGGGACGAAGTCCGCGGGAAACGGCTAGTTATAAATAATAATGGAGAATATCTAAAGCATATTACAATCTCACTGTATATTGCGTTCTGTTACATTGCTTTTGATAATTTTCAGTCTTTCCAAACGATAAATATTTTATATTATAGGCTAGCAGGAAATTAAAAACTGTTCAGATCCTCTGATATTTTTTTTATTCAAATAATTTCGTCTGTTACGTAATGTTCATATCCTTAACATACTTAACGTTCTTCTAAATTTCAGCATATTAAGTAGATTTTTCTATTGTTATTTTCATTCTATTCATTCACAGTTTCTGCAACTAGTCAAAAACTAGTAACATTGTTTTGTTCTTCATTGTGTTGTAACTGTAATTTCGTTTTAGAGCTAATTAGACTAGTTATCATGCTATAAGAGCGAACTATGACATACCTTCAATTCACTGCATAAGGTCTGTTTTTGCACAAACACAAGCACTTACTTTTAGTTCAAATCACGTGAATTGAAGACATGCGAATGTCTGGCTCTCTACTTCTAACTATTAACACTTCTGGGTCTACGGTGTTTATTTTTACTTTTTATCACATTATTACTTTTTTAACTGCCTTTAATTAATATTTACTGAAATTATTAAGTACCTCATTCTGGCAAGAACTAGTATTAGAAAGCCTAACACTATTACAACTCATTGTTTCTACACTAACTACATTTCTCTACAAATTGTCTATGAACTCTTAGGCACTTACTTTTGTCGTATTCAGACAAGAGTATGTGTAGTCACAAAATAGGGTAGGTTGTTTCAAGATTGAGGGATTAAACATGGTATATAAATTAAAAATAACTGTTATTCGTGGGTGATCAATGGGTTACATTCTTACTGTTATCGTGATAAATTTAATGAACGTATTTACTTAAGACGACGCATCGAAAATATAGGTGATATGGATTTCAATATTTCTCATTACTCGATTTTTATGTTGTATTAATCATATCTTCGGCTTTTAATCATACATTTGTCATCGGACTTCTATCAGATCATAGAAAATAATATTTGAAAAGACCTCTTCGAAAACAGAGATTTTCATTTTACAGTCGAAAGGGATGTCCATGAAAATGCTAATACAGTTTTGCGCTTACACTTGTCGTCTTTCAAGATGCTATCGCCGCGGTGCATTTTCGATGGAATGTGCGTAGGGATTTGTATGGGCTGAATTGAAATCATAGTTCACCGATGCGTCGCCTTAGACACGCTAGACGGTTTGAAGCGATCCTTGAATAATAGTAGATTGTATGACTAGGGAGCAAAATGGTATATTTTACCGCGGGTGACGGATTGAATCCAGGGCGACGCGAAATATTACAGAATAAGAATCTTGAGCTAGCGAGGGATTCAAACTGTCGTTCAAGGCGTAATTAATTTTGCTACCGTGTTATACACTCTGCTTTTCACTGCTCCTATGAGATGAGAAAACCAGTAGCAGCAGGGAGCAAAACTACCTTTCTACCTGTCAGCGGCTCCCTCTAAATGGGCAACAATATACTCCTTTACGTCACCTTGACCGTAAAGTGGGATTTTCTGCCAGCTACGCGGGGAGAAAATCTCACTTCCTGGCCAAGGCCAGGTCAAAAACTTTAGACAAACCAGGGCGGTAATTCGTAAAGCCCCAGAACGCATATTTGTGGCCTTCACCTCGGTT
>OZ020279.1:14056063-14239911 GCA_963971205.1 Aethes cnicana | reverse complement strand
ACTCCGAAAATACATGAAAGAAAGCGTATACCTAAAATCGACCTTATGCGATGTTATAGTATTCATATTGTTTTGTCGTCAGTTAATGTCTCATACGTACAAGACACGTCCGCTACACGCACTGACATGATTACACCTCGGGACATTATTATTTGGGAATACTAAAGTATGGTATGAGTGGGATGTCGATGGGATATTTCGATATTTCACACAAATACCTACTTATACAGGGTCAAGAAAAACGTTGTAACGGTATTTTAACCACAATACCTATCAGTTATCGATTCTCAGCATGTTTTTTTGTTTTTTTTTTTCGAGTTGGTAAAAAATATTTTTTTGTATGGCCCAGTATGGGATTCGTGGTGTGATCAATAGGGTTGAGGGCCCTTGGCTTTTATTGTCAAAATGGAAAGAAGAAAAACCAACTGTAACAGGCCAGTCTTTTAGTTTTTTAGTTTAAACATGTAAAAAGCTATTTTTTCAATACTTTCCATTCCACCGGACTAAGATGAGAAAAATCATTTCAGTTCCTTATCATTACGATAGATATTTATTATTTAGAAATTACTGATATGGCTCATAACATGGCTAAACTAAAATAAGGGCTCCTTGTGAACTTCTGAACCCTAAAAAGTTATAATAAAAATAATATAATAGGCGTTGATTGACAGTTCTCTTTTCCCTTAATTCGAATACCACTTCAAATAAAAAAAAAATATTTATTCAGCAAATAGGCCACACCTGGGCACTTTTACAAGTCACTTTTAAATAAATTTTACAGAAATAAATTTACCAGTCTAAAAAAATACTTGGTCTAAAGATTTAAAAAAAATATATATATAACACTTCTGAAAAACCTCCTCAACATCTGGATCACGTTGTACCGCATCTTTTAAAATAAAATCAATGAAAAAAAAATTCAACCTTTTCTTTAATTTAAAAATTTCAGATGGGTAAAAAAAGGGGTAAACATTTTAATAATTTTGTTAAAAACACAATACTAAAAAAAAACACGATCGGTTCGCTGGAACTGGGTTCCGAGGTATACAGCTTACGTTACTCTACTAAATATACATCGACTAAACAGATGGGTGATGGTCGTTGTTAACTCGGATCTAAGACTATTATGACGTCACAGCTACTCGCGTATCATCGTACATTAAAGTATAAACCTAGCTGTTTTGTTATTTGAGTATATTTTATTCACTAAAGCATATTATTTGAATATTTTGATGATAATTTTTTTTGTATTTGAAATGGCGTCGGCTTGAATTTATCTCAAGAATCATGGAAATTCGTATTCATGTCATGTATAAATATAACTCGGCTTCACAAATTTTCAGATCTCAGGAATAAACCGTTCATCTCTTTAAATAGGCACCAATAAATCAAATGAACAGTTCATAAATTTAAAAAGACAGCAAAGTAATGTTTAACTACTTATGCGATTAATAAAAATGAAAAGTGAAATGTAATATTATTTTATTCCTATTAGCTTTATGAACACGAAATGCAACCTTATTATTCTAAAGTTTCTAATTTACATCAATTTAACAGTATGATGAAAAGGAAATTATGACGGTAACAAATAAAGTGTGTGGTAACACACTTCGTTAAAACCATATTTTGACAAAATCTCCTTGACAAATTAAATAATAATTTCTACTTAATGACTTATTTTTACAATGATCTCGATATGTTTACCTTTGTCCCAATAACGCAATATTTAGATTTTTGACATAGTAGGTATTGATATTAGGTCCTTACATATGAAATTGGCGTTTGGCGAACTGGCAACTTTGATTCAAAATATGTGGCGTTCGGCTAGGAATTCCAAATTCAAATTTATTTCAAATTTAAGACCATGTATTTCTGTGTTCGAATTACGAAATTTATTTGTTATCGCGTCATTTGTTTTTCTTTCACATCGTTCTGTTCACAATATGGAGAACTTAAAATATCGCTATATTTACGAATATGAGTTTCACCTCGGCACTAGTGCTGCAGAAACGGCTCGTAGGATTAACAATGCGTATGGGGAAGCTACTGCAAAAGAAAATACGGTACGTTATTGGTTCCAACGTTTCCGTTCTGGAAATTTTGACCTACAGAACAAGCCTCGTGGACGGCCGGAGACACAAGTTGATAACGAAGAATTAAAAGCAATTGTGGAAGCAGATCCATCGCAAACCACGTCAGAGTTAGCGGCAGGCTTCGGTGTGAGTGATAAAACCATTTTGATTCACTTGAAACAAATTGGAAAAGTGAAAAAACTTGAAAAATGGGTACCGCATGAATTGAGCGACGCAAACAAAGAAACACGCGTCGAGTGTTGCGTTTCACTTCTCAACCGGCACAATAATGAAGGCATTTTGAATCGTATCGTTACTTGTGATGAAAAATGGATCTTGTACGACAACCGGAAACGTTCTTCACAATGGTTGAACCCAGGTGAACCAGCCAAATTCTGCCCGAAACGAAAGTTGACTCAGAAAAAGGTACTGGTAAGTGTCTGGTGGACTAGTGCCGGTGTCATCCATTACAGTTTCTTAAGATCTGGGCAAACAATCACGGCTGATGTGTATTGTCAACAATTGCAAACGATGATGGAAAAGCTAGCCATTAAACAACCCAGACTGGTCAATCGATCTAGCCCACTGCTGCTTCAGGACAACGCTCGACCACATACGGCACGTTTGACGGCCGCAAAACTACGGGAGCTGCGACTGGAATGTCTTCGACACCCACCATACTCCCCGGACCTTGCTCCAACTGATTACCATTTTTTTCGGAATTTGGACAACTTCATGCAAGGAAAAAAATTCAATTCTCACGAGGCTGTCCAAACGGCCTTCAAAGATTTTATTGATTCTCGCTCACACACTTTTTTTAGTAAAGGAATCAATGAACTACCTTCGAGATGGCAAAAGTGCATAGATAGCCATGGTACATACTTTGACTAAATAAAAAAATAGTTTCATAAAAAAAAATCGTTTTCATTTCTGCCATATGAAACGCCAATTTCATATGTAAGGACCTAATATAATGAATTTTATTATAATTTCATATTGTGTACACAATTCACATGCACTATTGTATGGCAATGTGTATATCTACACGTATATTAGTTTGGGGCCGGTTGCGTAATCTATTTAAATAAAACAAGAAACTGACCGATGACTGACTGATCGATCAACGCAGAGCCGAAACTACTGGTCGTAGAGAGCTGAAATTTGGCATGCAGGTTCCTTGGGGAACCCAGGGGAGCGCTAAGGGAGGATTTCCTGAATTCCCACGGGAACGGGAAAAAACTGAATTGTATATGTTAATATTCCTGCGCATACGAAGTTGCGGGGAAAAGCTAGTAAGTACCTATATTATATGCAAATAATTAATTGGCTTACGATATACAGGGTGGAAAGATCGAATGCCACATAGAAGGCAACTACCTTAAATATATTGTTTTATTTTGTGTGTTTTAATTTTTCGTTTACAATTTTCATGGCCTTCCGTTATTCTGATTGTATTTGTTATTTAGAGAAAAATGAACCTTATCAGTAACCCTTTCAATCTGCATCATAAAATACAGCACATTATTTTTTGTCACATTTGACCGGTTCGAGTCCCGACTGAGGCAAGCGATTTTTCATAAATCCTTAAATGCAGTATTTATTGTTTTTAAAAACAAAGGAAAGTCTCCCTTACACAAAATGTGCTATTTACAATATTTAAGGTAGTTGCCATCCATGTGGCATTCGATCTTTCCACCCTGTATAGTGGTAGGTACGGACGCATCATGAGCCTTGGCAATGACATGTTTGAGATTTATAATTGTTTACATCACCCTTGGCCGTAAAGTGGGATTTTCTGCCCGCTACGCGGAGAGAATATCTCACTTCTTGGCCAAGGCAAGACGTAAAACTTTTGACAAACCACGAGCGGTAATTCGTAAAGTCCCAGATCACATATTTATGGCCCTCACCTTCGGTTCGGGCCACAGAAACCGGCGATCTGGGACATTTAAGAATTCACCACCCTAGGTCTGTAATGTACTATTACATTATATTTGTAACTGGGACGCGGAATACATGAAACACTACATTTTTGCAGTCTCGGCGAGTCCCACGAGACGTGGAAGCACCCAAAACCAGTCCATTTGCCTCCAACGTCTGTCCATCCCCAAAAAGACGGACTTGGGATTAATTGATCCAAATCTAATACATTTCGCCATATATGGCCCGCTTGAAACGCTGCAAGCAGACCATGTTGTTGAAGAGCAGCTGCAGAAGGCTTGTCACCGGCTTGTTTTTGTCAAAAACAAATCTTTCCGAACCTCATTCATAAATATATTCCCCACGCGGGCCCGGTGGGGATTGGAGACTCTACCTTGCAAGAAGTTGATTTGCCCTAGGTAGACATATTCCGGAACAACATCAAGAGAGATCCCATCTACGGAGACCGGTCCCGGATCAACGTGCTCGTGGAACATGACCTTGGTTTTAGCCAAGTTCATCCGGAGACCAATGCGTTGGGATGAATGAGCTAGGTCGTCCAATATCTGTTGTAATTCCTGCTGCGTTTTCAGACATAACATATGCTATATTTCATAGCGATTTCATTTTCAGGAAGACTAGTGTTGAAGAGGAAGGATAATTAAGATAATGCCACTATCGCCACTACAACAGCCTAATTACGGCCCACTGCTGGGCACAGGCCTCCTCTCATCACGAGAGGGTTTGGGCCATAGTCCAGTCCCTACGCGGGCCCAGTGCGGATTGGGGACTTCACATACATCCTTCGCAGATGCGTACTGGTTTCCTCAGGATGTTTTCCTTCTCAGAAAAGCTAAGTGGTAAGTTCAAATTTAATTTCGCAAATAAGTAAACTTAGAGGTGCGAGCCGGATTCGAAATTCTGACCCTCTGCATGCGAGGCGGAGGTCGAACCACTTGAATACCGCAGTTTAAATAAGATACCTAATAATACTAAATTAATTATTTGACAAATACAACGTATAAGATATTGATATGCGGTTTTTTGTGATAAGTGCTCAGTGAATTGCGCAATATAATAAATATTTAAAAATGTACAACTTTCATACATTTTTTTCATAAATTTACAAAAAAAACGAAAAGAAACACGGTTTTTTTTCAATTAAGGTTTTTCTGGTATTTATTTTAATTTTTACCACTTAATTTTTTTTATAATAAAATAATTCATTTCCTTTCGATTGACAACTTAATCGTCCAAATCGGACCACCCGTTCAGGTTTATGAAATTTTTAAACAAAATTTTGATCAAGTGGCGCCATCTCTGTTCCTAGGGGACGAATCAGAGGTTGCCTCGGATCAAATCGCTTATTTTGGTCCCTACTATCACTGTGCAAAGCGGCTTGCTTTTTTCCTAAAGTGCGGTATTTTGACCATAATAAGTATGACTAAATTTAAACTCATAACCCCATGGTTATGAGTTTAACTTAATATACCTGGACACGGAACTAGCAAAATTGCAACAATAGAAATTGAATTATCTCAAACATGCTCGGAAATGTTCGTGTTACTTTCAAAAAAAAGAAGACGCGAGGCTGTCCATTGCCGGCCTTGGCCAGCAAAAACATTATTGTCGTGTGTGTTTTTTTTTCCCCAATGCCGCACTGGGCCCGCGTGGGGACTATAGCCCAAACCCTCACGTGATGAGAGGAGGCCTGTGGCCAGCAGTGGGACGCAAATAGGCTGTGGTAGTAGTAGTAGTAGTAGTGGCTTTTTTTAATTCGCTTGCTATTTGAGACACCTCTGTAGAGAAACTGACAAATCCATGGAGGTAATAAGTACAACTTCCATGGCCAAATCATCCACGATCATGGAAGTAGTAAATAATGTGGGGGTAAGTGCTCCTAAATTTATTTCACTCCTATGCCTTGTAAACAGCCAACTACTAGTTGAGTAATATTTAATTTATAGGTTTCGATATAATTATGTTAGGCGCACTTACCCCCATCCTGGCGTACTGACCTTACGTATTTCCTCGCTGTTTGAGAAAAGCATTATATATACCTCGGCCGCAATTACGATTGCCGGACTCGTACTAATAGAACTGACTCGTCCGGCAATGCGCTACTTGGCGGCCTCTGCAATAAATGTACTATTAAGTTTTACGGCAGAAGTTCGTTTTTTAAATTTAGAAATTTTTTGGGCTTGTTGAAAGGCCTCTTGACCATCTTGTATCTCTTCACAAAATTACAGTAGGGTAGGGTCGATTAATCGACTCGGTGTGGTCAACCCAGCGTAATATTCCACGCAAAAAATCAGGAAAAGAATGTCGTGACTTGAAGGATATAGTCGCGTTACTGAAGGTCGTTGAAGCTGACAAGGTGCCAGTGTTTGTTGCCCGTGAGCTAGACAAGTTACCGCCACTGGATTTTGATCATCTGGATTGTACGAAGCTTCTCCTAAGCTTATTCTTCATACGCCACCACGGGCCAGCTTGAGGAGCTGCGTCTTGACCAGTGGTGGGCAAAGTACGGCCCGCGGGCCAACTCCGGCCCGCGAAACCATTTTATCCGGCCCGCCGCCGATACATCGAAATAGTTTGTATATGGCCTGCGATGATTATATTTTGAGGATTCACCCGTTATAAAGTAAAATATTTGAATACATAGAATGCCCAGAAAATTATAGCGATGTTTGGGTCATCGTATGTGTGCGAACAGACATTTTCAACCATGAAATTGCGAAAAAACTCAATCAGAAACCGACTTACTGATGAACACCTTTTCTCGCTGCTGAAAGTCACTTCGTCGCAACTCGAACCTGCATTCGACGATATATTAGCAGAAAAAAAAAACAATTTCATATGTCTCACACACCTGGGCCTTCGAATAAATACCTAAATAAATTAAACCGTTTGAATTTTTTTTTATTATGATGTTATTTTAACCGTTAAAAAAGGTTGAGAAATTTCAGAGGAGGGCCAGAGTTGCAGCAAAACTGCACTTTTATATAAAACCGTTAAATTTTAAAATTTTGCAGTTTTGCTGCAATTCTGGCCCGCCTCCGAAATTTCTCAAGCTTTCTGGCCCCCCACGAAAAAAGTTTGCCCACCACTGGTCTTGACTTTAATAACATAAGGTACAGGGTGAGCACACTTTATTAGGCGCGTCGTGAATCTTCGATCGCGCAGACAAGGAAAGAATACTCCGAAAATACACGAAAGAACGCGTATACCTAAAATCGACCTTATCCGATCGTTATAGTATTCATATTGTTTTGTCGTCAGTTAATGTCTCATTCGTACAAGACACGCCCATTACACGCACTGACATGATTACACGTTGGGACATTATTATTTGGGAATAGGTACTAAAGTATGAGTGGGATGTCGATATTTCGATATTTCACACAAATACTGTACCTACTTATACAGGATCAAGCAAAACGTTGCGACGATATTTTAACCACAGTATTAGTTATCGATTCTAAGCATGTTTTTATGTTTTTTTTTTTTTTTCGAGTAGATAATAGTTATTTGTTATGCAAGGCTGCAAAGTTGTTGTTTGCTGTGAGTGCGTGATTGAGACCCGAGTGAACGAAGGATTCTAGGGTTCAAATATAGAATCCTGAGTGTAACGAGGGTTTCAAGGCACGAGACAGCAAACGACTTTGCTGCTGAGCGCAACACAAAATTTTTCACCTCACGCGCGATTTTTCGGGAAGAAGACTTAGTTCGGCGTCACGTACAGTTTGTGCTAACTCTGGAGGAGTTAAATTCGTATCTTCATCGCTAGAATCGCTCATATTTTCTTTATTACTTCGTATAGGTATTCTAAATTACAAAACCAGCAATCTAAAACTTTTTTTATTTTATTTTTTATGTTTTTTTTTCGGAGGTTGCGTTCCAAATCACTCCTACTCGTACTTCAAGATTCAATTATTCATTGAATACAGTTAAAATATACACATATTTAAGTATTTTTGTGATAAAACATAGTGAAATAATGAAATACATCTGAAACGGTGTATTATTAATATAATTTTATTAATGATGATATTAAGTAAACTGAACCTTTATTTTAATAAAACTCTCACGACGTATTGCGTTTCAGAACGTATCGTTGTTTTTTTAGTGTGACAGTGGCGTCATGCGTCGTTCGAATTTCAAAAACACTTTCCACGCTAGCGGATAAATAGTACATTATTGCAGAGGCCGCCAAGTAGCGCATTGCCGGACGAGTCAGTTAGAAGTTCTTTTAGTACGAGTCCGGCAATCGCAATTGCGGCCGAGGTATATATAATGCTTTTCTCAAACAGCGAGGAAATACGTAAGGTCAGTCGGGGCAAGTGCGCCAGGATGGGGTAAGTGCGCCTAACATAAATATATCGAAACCTATAAATATTACTCAACTAGTAGTTGGCTGTTTACAAGGCACAGGAGCCAAATAAATTTAGGCGCACTTACCCCACATCAGTATTTACTACTTCCATGATCGTGGATGATTTGGCCATGGAAGTTGTACTTATTACCTCCATGGATTTGTCAGTTTCGGGGCAAGTGCGCCAGGATGGGGTAAGTGCGCCTAACATAAATATATCGAATCCTATAAATATTACTTAAATAGTAGTTGGCTTTTTACAAGGCATAGGGGCGAAATAAATTTAGGCGCACTTACCCCACATCAGTATTTACTACTTCCATGATCGTGGATGATTTGGCCATGGAAGTTGTACTTATTACCTCCATGGATTTGTCAGTTTCTCTACAGAGGTGTCTCAAATAGCAAGCGAATTTAAAAAAAACACACCCGACAATAATGTTTTTGCTGGCCAAGGCCGGCAATGGATAGCCTCGCGTCTTCTTTTTTTGAAAGTAACACGAAAATTTCCGAGCATGTTTGAGAAAAACAACTTTTGTGCTCGGATATCAAGCTGCAAAACGACCACTTTCGAGCCAGTGAGGTGAAAAAAACATTTTTGTATGAGATTCTTCGATTGAGGGCCCTTGGCTTTTATTGTCAAAGTGGAAAGAAGAAAAACCAATTGTAACAGGCCAGTCTTTTAGTTTTTTAGTTTAAACATGTAAAAAGTTATTTTTTGTTAATTAAAAACCAAAAATTGAACCATTTGCTAATTTTTGCACGAATAATCATCGTCGAGTAGCCATTTACGAAAATCACTATGCCATACTTTTCCGACGGTGCCAAATGGCCGCCATACCGCCCCAAAGATGTAATTTTATTTTGCAGAAAGATTTGTACCACCCTATTTTTTTTTACTCGTTCTTTGTATGATCATAATTAGAAGTCTGATAATGCCATACCTGTAGGAGGCGGCCTGTGTGTACAATAATTTTTATGGTGTATGTGCTATCAAAATTATTTCTGATGATAAATCGTTACTGGTGTTAAACACACTAGTGTTTACATGCCGACGGACAAAGAGGTAAACTTGGCTGAATTTACGGACTGCCTCAGCATGGTGAGTGCTACAATTAGTAACGAACATATTCAAACGGCATACATATTGGGCGATTTCAATGCCCATCCAAGTGAGCTATTTTATTGCGAAATGATGGTTTTTTGCAGTGAACAATATTGGACATTGTAGTGTATTGACTAATGCTATCTTTGTCTCGTGCGCATACGTCACGACCGGCAGAGTGGGACCGGGCGTGGGGACAGTTCCCTCCGGCTGCCGGCGGCGATGGTCGCGTGTATGGTGTGTTGTCGAGCCAAGTGTTAGATAGATTAAAACCTAAATACTAGCTCTAAGTACATGAGAAACAGCAACATTACATGTGGCGACGAGGATAAATCGTAAGTAATTTAATTGTGCATTTCAAATTTGTACATAAAGGAGGAATCCGATATGTCCCGGAAAGCGCCAATGCGTCGTTTTGTTAAAAGGGATGGATTGGAACATAGTAAAATTGGATTCCACCAAATTTGATGCAATTCAATTTCTTTGTTGTGCAGTAACAAGACAAACGCAGTCGTGATGCAAATTAATTAAAAAATGGACATATACTTTTAAAACATATTATTCCCAAAACGTACCTATTCAACGATTTACATTGCAAAATTTGCAGTTGCATTTGATATACGATTTGAGAATACAATTTTGTCACTTCTCAATGCTACCCTCGAAATTCATCATAATGTAACTAATAGTTGATGTTTGCCTGAAAGAACAATTAGGGTTATAGTGCATACATTTGTAGTTTCTTACCTGTATTTAAAACACAAATATGAAATATCTGCAACGCAACGGTTGTGAATATCCTATTTTTAATTTAAAAAAACAAAATACCCGGGGCTTCCGGGAAATACTTATCGTTTAAATCGTTCGAATGCATTTCTTCTGCGTATGTAAGATAATACTAAAGAACTAGATTATCATTATAAATGATAAATTACACTATCAATCGAAAATGATCAGTCGGGGTGAATTGAGTCTAATGAATGAACGTGAAATATCTTTACAACCGACAGGTATTTTCGTACTAAGTAACTGTTTTAAGAATAGCTTACAATTAGTAAAAATATTGAAGACATCTAAGAATAAGTATCTATATTATTACATCCAAAACACAACCCTTGACAGATATATTAACTATCGGGGAAATTATTCTACCTGA
Source organism: Aethes cnicana (assembly GCA_963971205.1). Taxonomy (NCBI): domain Eukaryota; kingdom Metazoa; phylum Arthropoda; class Insecta; order Lepidoptera; family Tortricidae; genus Aethes; species Aethes cnicana. Next base: position 14,229,283 of record OZ020279.1, on the reverse strand, counting down.
AGTGTGCTCCTAGGATGCTCTTAGACAAGCATATGATACAATACAACGCATGAATTGGTTAAAATCTACCTACCCGCATCATATGACGCATTTACGTACCTGCGATTAAAGGTTATTGTTTAGTCATTATTTTACGTAAGTTACGAAGTTAGAGTACCCACGTAAGAATCAATTAAGAAAACGTGGGATTTGTTACTTGAAAAATCTACTGATTAGGTACACTATAGGTAGAATCTAGTGAGTTTAAAAAATTAAATAATATCGGAGTCAGGGGACAACAGGTTTAATACTGCTTGGCCTGTACCCAACATATGTACCGATTTACATACCTACCTAGCCTTTTGTATTGTGCATTACCTTATTAGATAATGCAGAAGATAAGCAGACTGAAAGAAATCTGGTTGTTCAATCAACAGTTTTATTATGGAAAGGGAGAATATTATTTACCTATAAGAATACGGGAAAGTGGTCATTAAATTGACATTATATTGAACAATGAGAAGTTTACAATAAGCATACAATAAAGCAGACGTGAAACAGAGATACTCTGTTAAATTGATTTACTTTTGGAAAACATTGGTTGTCTATAAAGTCAGTCTACGGATGATAATTTTACGTAATAACGTCACGCTTAGGCCGATCGATTCATTAAAACAAATAAGATCGTGCCTCTCTATCGCTCGTTCCGCGCTCTCGCTTGCACCGTATTGCGTCATGTTTTTGTGCGAGCAGCCGGCGTTCATCGATTTATAAGACATTATCACGTAAATTAGACGTAAAATCACATTACATATAAATATGTTGTTTGAGCGATGACAATATATACCTATCTATAAGGTATTTAGTAATGAGTGGAAACTGCTTTGGCTTATGACTTACGCATTTTAGATTTGTTGGTTAACCTGCCCTATAGTACGATGTTTGGTTCATATACTAAATAAATAAAGGCCCGGCATTCAAGCAGATCACCGATCTGGGTCATTCAATTGACATAAGCAGATCATCGATCTGGGTCATTCAATTGACATAAGCAGATCATCGATCTGGGTCATTCAATTGACATAAGCAGATCACCGATCTGGGTCATTCAATTGACATAAGCAGATCATCGATCTGGGTTATTCAATTGACATAAGCAGATCATCGATCTGGGTCATTCAATTGACATAAGCAGATCATCGATCTGGGTCATTCAATTGACATAAGCAGATCATCGATCTGGGTCATTCAATTGACATAAGCAGATCATCGATCTGGGTCATTCAATTGACATAAGCAGATCATCGATCTGGGTCATTCAATTGACATAAGCAGATCATCGATCTGGGTCATTCAATTGACATAAGCAGATCATCGATCTGGGTCATTCAATTGACATAAGCAGATCATCGATCTGGGTCATTCAATTGACATATGAAATGATTTCTCAGCAGATTATCAATCTGGTCGTTCAATCGACATCAGCAGATCACGAATCTGGTCATTCAATTGACATATGAAATGATTTCTCAGCAGATTACCAATCTGGTCGTTCAATCGACATCAGCAGATCACGAATCTGGTCATTCAATTGACATATGAAATGATTTCTCAGCAGATTATCAATCTGGTCGTTCAATCGGCATCAGCAGATCACGAATCTGGTCATTCAATTGACATATGAAATGATTTCTCAGCAGATTATCAATCTGGTCGTTCAATCGACATCAGCAGATCACGAATCTGGTCATTCAATTGACATATGAAATGATTTCTCAGCAGATTATCAATCTGGTCGTTCAATCGACATCAGCAGATCACGAATCTGGTCATTCAATTGACATATGAAATGATTTCTCAGCAGATTATCAATCTGGTCGTTCAATCGACATCAGCAGATCACGAATCTGGTCATTCAATTGACATATGAAATGATTTCTCAGCAGATTATCAATCTGGTCGTTCAATCGACATCAGCAGATCACGAATCTGGTCATTCAATTGACATATGAAATGATTTATTAGCAGATTATCAATCTGGTCGTTCAATCGACAGCTACTATTTGACTAAATAACCGAATTTTAGTTGTACATTTCATTGATCTTAGTACAATATATATATTAAAATTACATACGTACTTATTTCAATTTCAATCGAACTATTTCACTACCTATTTGACTAAATAAGTACATAATTATTATTGAATAAATAAGCAGCGCAACGCTGATCACTTAATTGATATGATATTTGTTATTTAACATAACATGAACTCGGAGACACTAACCAATTTACTAATTGGGTCATTAAATTGGCTGGTTGCAGGGCGCCCTGCAACCGTTATAAAGTAGATATGTCAACTTCAGCACAACTGGTCTTGGACAAGTTCGACCGAGACGTCAATCGGTGTAAGCCTGGCATTACTAATTACCTGGTAGAAAACATTACAGACACTGAGAAAGAGCACGCGAACCTGTTACACCTCGGAGTCGGTTGATTTGACTACAAGAAGCGTACTATAACATTCCCGGAGCAAACGTCAGTCACTAGGTCTTGATGTATTCCTGACTATTCTGCCAAATCTCAACGACTACTTACTTTGCGTTTACAAAATGCAAAGTTTACGAATTGCAGCCCGAAAGAGAAAAAAAAGAAGGGGAATGGAAACGAAGCTACAATATGCGTTAAACGTATACGCTATCTCTGAAGATACAAAGGAAAATAAGCACCATGGAACGGGGAACACTCAACGTCTGACTCAATATAAGTAAATATTAACTAGTGCAACTACAAAAAAAAAAAACTGTTTAGTCTTCGAAGTTACCCACAAAATTTTGCAAGAATCACTTGATAAATGCGACTTGTAGAGGAGAACAAACAAAATCCTGAAATCCGGACACAAAAGTATTTTGCCGAAGTTGACGAGACACAGCCGCGAAGCTCGGTCAATTAACAAATTATAAAATAAACGTACATTTCCGAATAGATGATAATGTAACCTTCATATCAATAGCCTTACAGGAGGATTCACATACCTCTAAAAAAGGACCTTATAACCTGCTGTAATAAATATCCCAACTCAGTATCATGAACGCACAATCTTAATTCCAGACGCTATACCGGTAGAACTGGGAGAGGTTCTAGCTCAGGGAGACCGATATAGGGCCCGAATAGCATATGGCCAAGAGACGCTTCTGCTAAACGGAAAAAAATGTTTCGCACTGATTTGGACAATGAAACCGATTCAAATATTATTTTATGGCAAGAGATTAGAACTGATCGCCAGCCCTTCAAATCCCTTGATATCATATGAAATCATACATTTTTATTCCATCATATTTATTGCATAAAGGTCCTAAATTCAAGAAGCAGTTTGAAACATGAACCCGGTTTGGACACGAAAAATTCATCTTAGTACCATAATTTACCTGAATAATGTATTGTGTATTCTACTTTTAGCTATGTATATTTCATTCATAACTAAATAAAATAAACGTATAACGTAAATATGTAGTAAGTACTACTGAAGACGAAGAAGTACCATCAATCCAGAGAGGTCCATTTGATTAAATATCACATGATATACAAATACTTATAAATAATTAAAACTAAATACATAACAGAATTGGTTGGCTAAAATCCATAAAGAGAAATATATTATTTTTATTGTTACTTAGCCAATATTTATGCATAAGTCTTTGTTAATTTCTGTTTTATTTGTGTTTATAGGTTACAATTAAATCATAAAATCATTAAGAGAAAACATAAAACATAGATATAAAATTTCTGTATCGTTCAGAAAATAGTTGACTCGTAACATTTCTCAAGTAAAAGTGTTTTAAGGTGGTGTTTAGGCTACATTTAAATTTACAAAAAAAAACAGTTTATTTTTGATGGTATCAGGAATTTTGCTATAGTTTTTACTGACAATGAAAAAGCGCCTGAATGTATTATTTGGACCTTAATCGAAATCGTGCGTGTGCTATAATCAAAACCAGACCAGGGTATCTCTGAAGGAAGTTTAGGATCACTTTGAAGAAGACGAAAATATAACAATCAACCAGACTGAAAAATACGATCTGGAAAGTACCTGGTTATTTACGTTACGGAAAAAGCTCCGCCTGAATTATTCTATAACAAACGGAAGTTTTACCAATCATAACTGAAATTTAAGAAAACAAGGAGGATAGGGATATAAGATATACGAGTGGAGACCGATTTACGGAGGAAAATGGAAAGGTGTAGTAAAAGGAAAATTATTGGGAATTACCGGATACACATACTGTAGTACATATATACAGTAGGCACAATAAGTAGAATCTAGAAATGTGCAATGATGCGATAGGTACATTACGTTTTCACAAGCAATGAATGACGTCTAAAGAAGATTGGAGAAAATAAGGAAACCAATATTCGGAAAGTGATCCTTGCTAAATCTTTAAAGGATCATTTGCTCGTGTACTCGTGTACTTCTACACAATAAAGTTAAATTTAAGAATTGTTTAGTTTCATGCTATTGATTCTCACTCAGGTAACACATTTATATTTATTTTCTATGTTCAAGAATCAGTAAAGTTTCATTAAAACAAATAAGGGATGTAGTGTATTGACTAATGCTATCTTTGTCTCGTGCGCATACGTCACGACCGGCAGAGTGGGACCGGGCGTGGGGACAGTTCCCTCCGGCTGCCGGCGGCGATGGTCGCGTGTATGGTGTGTTGTCGAGCCAAGTGTTAGATAGATTAAAACCTAAATACTAGCTCTAAGTACATGAGAAACAGCAACATTACAGACATGTGCAGATACTTATATGTTGGGGTCTCAGTCGGATACGAATAGTTTTATAAGTGAGGCCAATGGGTCTAGGAGGTGGTTGGACCATATTTTGACTACTCAATCTGCTGTAAGATCTATTGTAAATATTTTTATAAAATATGACGTCATGTGGTCCGATCACTATCCATTAACTGTACAATGTGATCTAGATGTGTTGAAATCTGAATTGGCATGTAATAATAAACATGTAAATAAGATTATATGGGGAGAAAGAAAGACAGGGCAAGTTAATCTCTATAGTGATATTTGACAGCGAGCATTGATGGCATTTCTGACAGCAGTAGTAGGTATAGCTGACATGTTTAAAAATCAATTTACAGTCACTTCGCCGTTAGGAATAGGGCAGTTGGTATGTACTTAGTGAGGAGGTAAACGGGCAGGGGATAACAGATAGATTTACAGCAAAGAATGTTGCTAACATAATCAAGTCAATGTCTCGAGGTAAGTCTCCGGGCCATGAATGACGGCCTTAGAATAGAACATTTGAAGAATGCTGGGCCTCATTTACATAGAGTACTTGTTATGTTTTACAACTTACTTATGCCTTAGTCACTCGCATTTGCCGGACGCACTTATGCGGACGGTGGTGGTACCGATTGTCAAAAATAAAACAGGCGACATCGGTGATAAGACCAACTATCGACCAATCTCACTGGCTACGGTGCTGGCTAAGGTGCTTGATAGTCTGCTTGGTACACGGTTGTATAAGTACATCGATATACACCAAAATCAGTTTGGTTTCAGGTCTGGCCTGTCGACTGAAACAGCCATTTTGTGCCTAAAGCAGACTGTCAAGTACTACACTCAGCGTCGAACTGCGATATATGCCTGTTTTCTCGACTTGTCGAAGGCATTCGACTTGGTCAATTATGACGTACTGTGGAAGAAATTGCAGGATACTAAAATGCAATGATTTTTATACTTAGGGATAGGCCCATCCGAACATTCAGTCACCACTTTCTTCATACAACGAAATACAGCGCCGTCTGGTGGTCAACTGCATGAACTACGAGAATGTTTTGCGCGCTATAACCTCGCAGTGACGTAACGAGAGGTGTTGCTGACTTTTTTATTTTATTCAGTACAAGCGACGTGAATGCTGTAATATCCTTTTTTCTAATAAAACATGATTAATAAATCAACTTTTGTTTATTTATTGACATAATAATTATTTATTTATATTTTCTTAGAAGTCCAAATTAAACATCTCACGTGAAATTCTTCATGTGTAAAAATGACGTCCTTACAAGGTTACTTTAACAAGCAGTCTCCGTAACTATGGCAACTCCGTAACATGGCGTAAATATGGCGACGTCGTGTCATAAATGTATTGTTTACAAAAATATTTCGATTGATGGAATAAACACAAGGTAATGTTAATCACCGATGAAACGATATTTCATGACACTTTTTCACTTTGCCTACGTGATTTCTGCAGCCTTTTATCACGCAAGTCGGCATTTTTTAAGGGTTGCGTATATGTTGTTTGACATCCGCACGCGCCGGTGTCTCGCTGAGCAGCACTGTGTCACGATTGGTGACCAAACTGGGATTGGGCAATTTTGGGCACCACCAAAGTGGGGTTATATGTCATGTGCGTAGACCCGGTCTATACGAAGTATTATATATGTCTATGCTAAAATGCCAGTTGAATTATACCGTATTTTCAAATATTGGTACCTTAACCAGGTGAATGTAGTACGTAGAGCGGTTCAAGTATCTCGGTCACATTGTAACGTCTGACCTGAAGGACGACGCGGACATTGAGAGGGAGCGAAGGGCGTTTGTCTGTCAGAGCGAACATGATGGCCCACAGATTTGCTCGCTGTTCTGTTAATGTAAAGCTAACTCCCTTCAGAGCTTTCTGCACTACATTCTACACTAGTAGTCTGTGGGTTTATTATACGCGAAAACAGTACAATGCCCTTCGCGTTCAGTATAACAACGCTTTCAGGGTACGTGCTGATGGGGCTTCCTCGGTTCTGTTAGCGATCGGGGATGCTTGCTGAGGCGCGGGTCGACTGCTTTTATACCATGATGCGCAAGCGGTGCACATCCCTGGTGCAAAGGATTCGAGGGAGCTGCAACGGCATCGTGATAATGTCTGCAGATATATAGGTTCGATTGTCAGTACATGAGTCATTTGGGAACGATTCATATACTGAAAAAAGATTAGATAATTGTTGTGTTTCTTGTGTTTATAATTTAATTCAATTTAGTACTAGCACTAGGATAAGTCATTACTTTTTTTACTAATACAATATGTCCCAAAGTTGGTCGAAATAAATGATATTACAGCGCCCATCGCTCGTCAAAACGAGTGTCGGAACAACTCGGGCATCCGTTTGGCGCTCAGTAAATTTGACACTTAAGTCTTATAGTTTTAAGTTTACTTTTGTATAAAGTATTTATCTTGACACGTAGGTATTATAAAGAGCCGTTATTAGGATATTGGAACGTATTTTCTAATGTCAGTTTGCTCCACATATTTTGACATATTCTGTTAGGCACTGTTCTTCCATATGTTATTATAGGTCAATGATGGGTCTATATTGACTGACATAACATCGAAGTTCCGATTTTCACAAGTCATTATGTTTTGGGTAATAATTATTGTAAGTCATAATGCCGTTAGTAATAACATAAAAAAACATAAAAACGAATTACCTAATTTCGTAAGGCGTAATAGTCGTGGGTCAGAACTATCATTAGTCATACCAATCAGTACCCAGAACTATCATTGGTCATAATGTAATTGATCCTAAAATTTTCTGACATAACGTTTGATGTGAATTTTTACATTAGTCATAAAACTCCCTTCGGACCCGTGTCTCCCCTGGTAAGCCCCCTGGGGGAGACATCAGGAATCTTTAGTACCGGTGTCTCCCCAAGCTAGGGGAGACACCGGTACTAAAGATTCCTGATGTCTCCCCCAGGGGTTTTACCAGGGGAGACACGGGTCCGAAGTTATAAAACTTATTAGCAATAATTATTCATAGCGTAGAAATATAAAACCTAACCTAACCTAACCTAAATGTTTCGTCTCTCGCAGCATTTCGTTTCTGTAAATATTCATACTCTAACCTAACCTAACCTAAATGTTTCGTCTGTCGCAGCATTTCGTTTCTGTAAATCATCATCATCATCATGGTGGCCGCATAGGTATCCATTCTTGGATGTAGGCCTCTTCCCTTTGTTTCCACTTCCGGCGGTCTTGCGCCCCTCTCATCCAGTCGGCCTCCGTGTCGTCTGATGTCATCGACCCAACGCTGTGGGGGTCTGCCGCGCCCTCTAGTGTCGGCTCTGGGTCTCCACTCAAGGACTCTTCGAGCCCAGCGACTAACATCCATCCTAGCAATGTGTCCCGCCCATGCCCACTTTTTCTTTGCAATAACCACCATGACATCCTTCACTTTGGTCTTGCTCCTAATCCATAATATCCGTTTCTGTAAATATTCATACTCTAACCTAACCCAACCTAAATGCTTCGTCTGTCGCAGTATTTCATTCTAATGAATATTTTTTTAATCCAATAAAGTCGTTATGACTACCAATAAAAAGCCCAGTGCGTATAAGGCTATAAAACAATATGATCTAAAACAGTTATGACTTAAAAGCTTATGATTTATTAAGTTTCTGATAATAAACAAGTATGTTTTCAGATATTATGGATATCAATATTATGACTAACGATGTGTATAATGTGTAATACACTTGATATTATGACTCCTGAACGTTAGGAGTATCTCAAGTTATGTTTATGATTATTATGACTAATGGTACTTATTTCCATAAATTTTATGACTAACATTTTCTGACTAACGAAATTAGGCCCTACAATTTTATGGGAAACAAGGGGATCCCGTCAATGATAGCGCCTAAACCGACCGGTCCTCTATGCCTCTTGCTGCCCGGCCACCGGCGGCGCTGTCCGATTGCTTGCTGCGCGGGCATTCTTCCCGGTCCGGGCCGGTAGGTGTGCGACGGGTGGTACATTTTGTATGGCATTCTAGCCTTCCGGCTTCATTCTTTTCTAGGAAGAATAGAACAGAAACGGTAGGTGTTGGGCTGGCCTAAGTAGTAATTAGTAGAGGCAAGACAGATCAACAAAGCAAGAAGTTTATTCATCAAATAATGCGTAAAATAAAAACGAGTACTAATGCAAATTATTCAGCAATAAGGCATTTTTTACAACCGGACCTCGCACGCGGAATTTGGTCGGCATCTGACAGAGTTCCGCGGCGAGAAATGGTGAAATACGTTTACAATCTTGGAACGCGAGGTCCTACAATCTTTCTGTCCGTCTCGATAACGCCTGTGGTTGCAGAGGCTGGTGCCTCAGTTGTGTGCGGCGAAGTATGCAGGCGCGGGGAGGAGCCACATGAGGTGCGCGGGTGGGGCTGGGAAGTTTGGTTGTATCAGTTTTCTGCACACACGCACACGTGCACGCGCGCGTACAGCGACACGCTGCGAGAGAACGGCACCAACGTCGCCACCGGGCTGGCGATGCAGCCGCGTCCACCTTCTGGAAAGACGAGCATGTTTTAGGCATCCCGCAAGGATCTTCAGCGGTGGCCGTCGATGCGCACAAGTTGAAAATGAGCCGTTCCTTGTACAATTGTGTTTTGGGGATGTCCCGGCAAGTTTCGAGGTTCTAATTAATAACGAACACGTTTCACGCTTCAATCAATGATTATAACCGAAAAAGAATTTAATTGTTCCAATAAAAATATTTTTATCTGCACTCATATCATAAACCCTCTACGATGCGTTCAAAAACCGCAAATTTTGACCAGGACTAAGATAAACCGTTTAGTTAGAACAAATTTCTTATCTGTTAAAATGTTCTAATAGCTGTATTAGACCATCGAATTGGATTGTCGAAATAGCATTCATTTCGAACATCTTCGAACAGCAATGCCCGCCTATTAGTTCACCGGCCCTACTAGTACATATTAAAATGTGTAAGTGTCCTGTTTTTACCTACACTCCAAATTTCAGCTCTCTAAGACTGGTATCTTAGCTTCGGTTGTGCGCTCTTATCTTTCATCCAGTAACGGAAAAGTTGTATGTATGTTTTATCGACGGTGGAAAGGAAGAACCTCTTAAGCGCCATTTTTTGAATTTTATCATGGATAGGGTCAAGAAATTCATACTAAGAATAAGTAATTATATATAAAAGCAAAATTAGATCCACTTATCCACAATCAACCTACCACTAAATGACAATTGTTCTCCATGAAGGAGTCGAGATAGGGAGAGTCGTCTATGGCGTTTTTTTCTCTCCCCCCCGCTCAATTTCAAAAATCCAAGATGGCGGCCGAGTTCATATGATTGAGTTTTTTGTTTGCCGCTCTATACCCGATATCGTTGCCGTTTTCGGATAATTTTGGTAAATTCTTTGCGATTACGTTGTGAAAAATTGGAAAAACAAAATTGGCTATGGGTGAAAAATGACAATGTGCTCGATTTACACAGGTGAAAACTTGCAGTACCTGCGCTAGCTAGCGAGGCGGCGTCCTGCCGAGATATCTACCAGCCTACGTCCAATGGACTGATGATAGTTTGTCAGTGCTCACTTGTGTGCAAACGTCCAGTACTTGAGGAAGTCAGCGAGCTGAAGATGCACCGTTGCGTTGGTCTACCGGCGACAGAGGCAGCAGGTCGGCGGTGAATGCTTTAGCACAGGGTGCTTCTTCGGGAATGCCCTCGTCCTCCAGACCGCACACAAAGCACTGCAACAGTTGGAGCTAAATCAAGGCAATCAAGCCAAAATAATTCATAAACAAATAAGTGGCATTGAGAATACGATTATTAAGAGTTCTGTGACAAGCAGTGTACGTGTACTGGCGTACCACTACTTAATGTAAATTTGGCTGGGTCACCGCTATAAGAAAAATAGTACATTGTTGCCGTGGCCGGGAAAGTAGGTCTTTGCAGGCTGAGTACTGGTTTAAAGGGCCGAGGCTTCGCCGAGGCCCTTTAATATGTACGAAGCCTGCAAAGCCTTTCACGTGCCGAGGCTTATATAGTGCTTTTCTCAAAAATGAAAAAAAACCTTGATATTAGGTATTCATAATACAGCATTGACACGCACGCAAAGGTAGTCAAGTACTTACAACAAATCCAATGGAACGCCAGTCTTATTTCATATTCACCGATATTTGACTTTAACAGACACACTAACACGGCAAGTTAAAAACTCGCATGTAGATTTCTCGTTTTTTATAAAAATTAAGACCTTTTATTAATTTTTAAACCAAACTAGTAAACTATTTTCATGAAATTTAGCTAAATAAATCTGATACAAGACAAGAACTCCCGCTCTTTATGGATCGTTCTTTTTTTAAATTCCGTTCTGAAATACATTGCGCTGTTTCAGACACGGATAAAAACGTTTGGTTTCGCGTCAATTGACAGATACAGAACATGCAGACTTGGCTGTTTGGGAATTCCTTCGCGTATTTATCAGTTTAAAAAAAAAGTACCTGTACGATAATGAAATTTCATACAACATTCCCTGCGCTTATACATGCCGCGGAAGTAAATTCATACAAATTTCCGGGGCATGCAGTTGACTTTTTTTTTTAATTTTTGACTGATTGTCAATGACGCACTTTGCGGTCTGACAGAAAGCAGACAATGACGAGTTTCCCCGCCATTTTTGAGAAAAACATTATTATAGTGGCGTAGACATTTGAACTACAAGCAATTTGAAATGTTATGTGCATAGATAGACCCCGAGTGTAGCGAAGCTTTCGATCTTAATATTATTAATCTACGGGATCTGCCATCTGGGTGGTAATGTAATCAGTAAGGTGAATGTGTTTAACATGACACCAAAGTTACTTCGTCTCGTTCTTTGATTGCAAGCTTCGCTACATTGTGCCTGTGGTGGCTGTAGCTCTAGCTACGTACCTTAGACATTTCCCTTTCCAACCCTGAGAATAATCTCTTCGTCATATTGCTCTATTGTTTCAGCATCCGTGGCTTCAGTTGTGTTGCCAATAGTGCCGGATTCAATTTCAATTTCGGGCACAACGAGCCATGGAAGTAGTCTATGGTCTATTTAATAATAAGTCTGTAGAAGTCACGTGTCCGTATACATGTATGTGTGTCCGGGTTTAACTCGGAAACTTCGCGTCGGATTACTGGTGGTAGGACCTGGTGCTAGGTCCATCCGGGTTGGTGCCACCGTCTTACCCGCTAACCTGCCGCCAGATAGCAATGCTCACACTGTTGTGTTCTGATAAGGATTTAAGGCAGCCGGTTAAATTACTAGCACAAAGGCATTCCATCTTGGCCTCAAGGTAGGCAACGCATTCGAGATGTTATGGTTTCATAATAAGAAATAATAAGATTTCAGTGTCCATGGGTCACAGTGACCACTTACCGTTAGGTTGACTGTGTGCTCGTTTGCCTACCAATGATATAAAAAAAAACACAATTTAGCATGGCGGTAGATTATATTATAAGCCACTTCTACGTCTTGCTCCACTATAAGCGTCTTGTAAGAGGCGTACTGACAGTTTGTCTTTCAGTACGTGGCTGCCATTAGAGGTCTTTCGGGCTCCATCGACCGTTAGTCTGAGTCCACCCATTTGCCATTTAATTAAAATTAAGTTTGACAATTCTTCGGGCTATCGGTGATACTAGCTGCTGTTTTTTTTTTGATATAGATAGGCAAACAATCATCCTCGGGAACACAGAGGGGAAAAGTCAACGAGATGGGCTGACCAACTCGCAAGCACCAACATTTTATACTGTCGCTAACATGGCAACTGACCGGAGCCGATGGAGACAGTTCGTCAGTTCAGACTTGCATCAGACCGCAGCCGTGACATTAAGGACCGACCGGAGAGGGAAGGAAGCAATCGTCGCTGCCATGAACTCCTGGGTTCACCAGGATATGACAACGTTCAAGGGGATGCAGCGTGGAGGGGGGCGCGCATATAGGATAGGGCCCGAGACTCATTTATCGTACGAAACGATTTATTTATACGAGGGTATACTATACATGGATGTTTTGCGAGATTGTGGTTTATTTTAATTTGTTAGCAAACGAGCACTCAGACCACCTGATGGTAAGGGGTCACTGTGGCCCATTGACAAAAGCACCTAGTCATAACGAATGACCAACCCTGAGGACTAAGACGAAATGTCTCTATGCAAGTAATTTCATCGGATTTTTAACTCCCTTACCGGAACACAATAGCTTAGGAGACACTTAATTCGGTGGCAGTGCAGGTGCCTTATATATATATATATATTTCTGATTCTTCACACAGACAGACCCCAAGTATAGCACTCGTCATTGCCTTTTGCGTTAATGGTTAATTATAATTTGCAGAAATAGAGTCGTGGTAAGCAGCTCGGGGCCACAGTGAGAGCGCGTCACTGTGCTCGCCGGTGGTGGTGCCGCCGTCGTCGTCGAGTCGTTGGCGGTACCGAGAGCGACAAGCTGCCGCCACGCTTTGTTGCTGTTTCCACCGAGAGACTCTTCCTCGTCGGCTCTCGCGCCTGCGGTAAATAAACAAAATAGCGATAGAATCGAAGCGGCGAGCAAGGACGGAACAATGGTACTTAGTTTAAAACCTTTAAGGCCGTTCCTATACCCAGCACAGCCGTCACTGTCACTCGTGCAACGAGTGAAAGAGAAAGCGCTACGCACAGAACGCCCAATTTAGTTAGTATTTAACGCGTTTTAATAATTTCTATAAAAATACCGTTTTAAAACATGGCATTTATAAAGCTGTCAATGTAATATAATACGCATATAATAGGGATAATATTTCTGTTATATTTAGTTTTACACTGTTTGAATATAATAAACTGTAGTAAAGTTGGAATAAATGTCCGAGTTCTAACTCGGAAAAAAAAAACAAACGCAAAATGGTTTTTTTTCATATTTTTATCAATTTACATTTCCTAGAAAAGTATGAGCAATTTGACGATGCTGGGTCAGGGAACGGCCTTAAAACAATATGGCACTTTACATCGAAGGAAAAAGTTAATATTTATCAAATCTGCCAAAATCTATGCTGGTTAGAGATTTTCACCTCAGCAGCTCGAACAAGTAGACTTTGCTGTCAGAAATCAGTGAGCAAAATCGTGTTTGTTTCACTGAGTGAGACAAAGTATTTTTTTTTAATTTGTTTTTAGGGTTCCGTACCTCAAAAGGAAAAAACGGAACCCTTATAGGATCACTTTGTTGTCCGTCTGTCCGTCCGTCCGTCCGTCCGTCCGTCCGTCTGTCAAGACCCTTTTTCTCAGGAACGCGTGGAGGTATGAAGCTGAAATTTATATCAATTACTCAGGTCTACTGTCCCTTGAAGCTGTGAAAAAATCAAACTTCTAAGCCAACGCAATCAAAAGATACAGCCGTTTATGCCGCAAATTTTCGACACTTGCAAGGGAATCAAAACCTACAGGGTGCTTCCCGTGAACTCAGAATCTTGAAATTTGGTACGAAGCAACGTCTTATAGCATAGATAAAGGAAAAATTACGAAAACCATAAATTTTTAGTTACATCACATACTTAATATATTTTTTTTTAATAATTTTAACCTTACTACCCATTTCCTCATAAACGCGTAGAGGTATTAAATTGAAATTCATACCAAATACTCAGGTCTATAATACCTTTAAGCCCTTTGTAAACCTTGCAAATTTGTACGGAACCCTCGGTGCGCGAGTCCGACTCGCACTTGGCCGGTTTTTTTTTTATCCATTTATCCCATCAGGCAATTTTATCAGGCAAAGGCAAAGGCCTAAGCCATGCAGCGACAGTGTCATGTTTTAGTTTAATGTGATCAATTTACGATTCTAGATCAAAATTATTCAGTACTAGCTGACCCCGCGGACTTCGTACCGCCTTAGAATTTTCTTTGCTATAAACCTCACGGAGCCCGAGACCTTTCCAACGAATGCAAAACCGTGAAAATCGGTTCGTGCGTTCTGGAGTTATAGCGTCAGGAAGGAAAACCCGACTTATTTTTATATAGTAGAAAATGCGAAGAAAAATAAATAAAAGTACCAACTTAAAAACAAAATTAAAAACTTTTTAAATTGAAGTTAATTCGTTTTTTTTTTTTTAGTTTGATAGAAAGGCAATTTTTTTATAGAAACAAGGCTACAACAAGCCTTTAAGATGCGTTTGTGGAATATTCAGCTTTAAAATGCTATTTATTGGTAGAGTCAAGTGCCCCCCCCACCAGCTAAATGGTGGTTTTCAGATAGCCGAAAAAATTCATGGTGGTGGCATATATAACGCAGTCGAAAGGAAAACTATCACAGCTAAGAAGGCTATACAAGTTTCCGGGTCATAGTCGAGATGAGAAGCCGTGGTGGCCTAGTGGTTCGACCTACCGCCTCTCATGCAGATGATCGAGGGTTCGATTCCGGCTCGCACCTCTAAGTTTACTTATGTGCGAAATTCAATTTGAATTTACCATTGAGCTTTTCGGTGAAGGAAAACATCGTGAGGAAACCTGCACGCATCTGCGAAGTATTAGGTCCTTACATATGAAATTGGCGTTTGGCGAACTGGCAACTTTGATTCAAAATATGTGGCGTTCGGCTAGGAATTCCAAATTCAAATTTATTTCAAATTTAAGACCATGTATTTCTGTGTTCGAATTACGAAATTTATTTGTTATCGCGTCATTTGTTTTTCTTTCACATCGTTCTGTTCACAATATGGAGAACTTAAAATATCGCTATATTTACGAATATGAGTTTCACCTCGGCACTAGTGCTGCAGAAACGGCTCGTAGGATTAACAATGCGTATGGGGAAGCTACTGCAAAAGAAAATACGGTACGTTATTGGTTCCAACGTTTCCGTTCTGGAAATTTTGACCTACAGAACAAGCCTCGTGGACGGCCGGAGACACAAGTTGATAACGAAGAATTAAAAGCAATTGTGGAAGCAGATCCATCGCAAACCACGTCAGAGTTAGCGGCAGGCTTCGGTGTGAGTGATAAAACCATTTTGATTCACTTGAAACAAATTGGAAAAGTGAAAAAACTTGAAAAATGGGTACCGCATGAATTGAGCGACGCAAACAAAGAAACACGCGTCGAGTGTTGCGTTTCACTTCTCAACCGGCACAATAATGAAGGCATTTTGAATCGTATCGTTACTTGTGATGAAAAATGGATCTTGTACGACAACCGGAAACGTTCTTCACAATGGTTGAACCCAGGTGAACCAGCCAAATTCTGCCCGAAACGAAAGTTGACTCAGAAAAAGGTACTGGTAAGTGTCTGGTGGACTAGTGCCGGTGTCATCCATTACAGTTTCTTAAGATCTGGGCAAACAATCACGGCTGATGTGTATTGTCAACAATTGCAAACGATGATGGAAAAGCTAGCCATTAAACAACCCAGACTGGTCAATCGATCTAGCCCACTGCTGCTTCAGGACAACGCTCGACCATATACGGCACGTTTGACGGCCGCAAAACTACGGGAGCTGCGACTGGAATGTCTTCGACACCCACCATACTCCCCGGACCTTGCTCCAACTGATTACCATTTTTTTCGGAATTTGGACAACTTCATGCAAGGAAAAAAATTCAATTCTCACGAGGCTGTCCAAACGGCCTTCAAAGATTTTATTGATTCTCGCTCACACACTTTTTTTAGTAAAGGAATCAATGAACTACCTTCGAGATGGCAAAAGTGCATAGATAGCCATGGTACATACTTTGACTAAATAAAAAAATAGTTTCATAAAAAAAAATCGTTTTCATTTCTGCCATATGAAACGCCAATTTCATATGTAAGGACCTAATAATTCAAAGATGTGTGTGAAGTCCCCAATCCGCACTGAGCCCGCGTGGGGACTATAGCCCAAACCCTCTCACGATGAGGGGAGGCCTGTGCCCAGCAGTGGGACGCAAATAGGCTGTAGTAGTAGTAGTAGTAGCAGTAGTAGTCGACCAACTGCAAGCAAGCAAAAATGCGTAGGTACGGAAAAGTAAAATTCCATTATAAGTACATACTGAGCGGCTGGGGCGTCGTCGAGTGGGCACGTCATACATACCGCAGCCTAGCTAAGATGCAGTCTTAGAAAAGTACTGTATGCATCGTCAACTTCGGAACCCTATACTTTGCGCGTGGCCCGACACGCACTTGGCCGGTTTTTTTTAATGTATGTTCACCAAAAATAAATAGTAAAGGTGAATCTATTATAGATGATTCTTTTTTGTTTGAAAGGTCCCAAGTAGCAAACAAGAATAGTGATTAAATCTTACATATCTTAACTTTGTCTTAAATCAGAATTAGCTAATAAAAACCGGCCAAGTGCGTGTCGGGCCACGCGCAAATTATAGGGTTCCGAAGTTGAGGATGCCCACAGTACCTTTCTAAGACTTATTAGCATCTAGCTAGCCTGTGGTATGACGTGCCCGCCCGACGCCCCTGCCGCTCGAGAAAAATCATCATTATAAGTTGGTCGACTATTACTCGTAAGTTTGTACAGGCTACTTAGCTCTGATAGTTTTCCTTTCAACTACGTTATATATGCCACAACCGTGATTTTTTTCAGCCATCCAAATACCACCATTTAGCTGGCAGGGGGGGGGGACACGTGACTCTAACAAAAAATAGCACTTTAAAGCTTAATATTTCATAAACGCATCACTTAATCAAAAAATGGTTTTAACAAACCCACAATATTTTTTTAAGACCTATTCAACGATATGCCGCACCATGGGGTACGCAAGAAAAAAAAATTACATCCCCACTTTACGAGTAGGGGAGGTACCCTATAAAAAAATATATTTCAAAATTTTATTGTACCACAGCGTAACTAATATGCATATTCATGCCAAATTACAGCTCTCTAGATCTAAGCATCTCCAAGCAATAGTGCGGACAGACGGACGGACGGACGGACATGGCGAAACTATAAGGGTTCCTTGTGGACTTCGGAACCCTAAAAAACCGGCCTAGTGCGTGTCGGGCCACGCGCAAAGTATAGGGGTCCGAAGTTGACGATGCCCACAGTACCTTTCTAAGACTTATTAGCATCTACATAGTTAGCCTATGGTCTGACGTGCCCGCCCGACGCCCCTGCCGCTCGAGAAAAATCATTGGTTTTTTAATCATTTCATAAGTTGGTCGACTATGACACGTAAGTTTGTACGGCCTACTTAGCTGTGATAGTTTTCCTTTCAACTAACGTTATATATGCCACAACCGTGATTTTTTTCAGTCATCCAAATACCACCATTTAGCTGGCAGGGGGTGGGGGGGGGGGGGGGACACGTGACTTTACAGCTTAATATTTCACAAACGCATCACTTAATCAAAATAGTAGATTGTTAACCGAGGGCTGAAAGGCACCCATTTCTGACGAGTCAGTTTGGCGCTCGAATGCCAGTGAGAGCGCTAAATAGTACGAGTCAGAAATAAATGGGTTCCTTTCACCCGAGCGTAAACACTCTAATTTTCGTTTCGAATATGAGGAAAGTAAAGAAAATAATGTGCGCTACTTACCTACTAAAAAATACATATTCTAAATCTGCGGTATCACATTTTCCATAGCTGTACAGGTCATTTCATTTCTCGATCATTATAAATAGTCATATTTGCTCTAATATATGTAACTATATTTAGTTCACAACACACATTAAAGACTAAACTTACTTCACATATTGTGAAGTAAGTTTAGTTTGCCGCCATTTTGTTCATTTGACAAAATCCGTCTGCGCATGTCAAGTCGGAGCGCCCGGGTATTAAGGCAGTGTTCCGAATCGCGCTCCGAGCGCGCATCCTTGCATCATGCAATTTGATCATTGACAAGATCGATAAGACAAATAGATGTATATATAAAACATTTATTTATAACAAATTGAAAAACACATTTGAATATAAATTATTTGTCAAATTAAGTAAGTTTTCATATTAAATATAACCATTTTCGTTATAAGAAATGAAAATAATATAGTAAGTACATAATGATTTCTAGCCTATTCCACCTATCCCTACTGCGATATCCCCACCAGTGTGGACATATGGAATATTTTTCCATTTAGTTCTACTGGTAGGGATACATGGAATCGAGTCGTCCATCTGTCCCTCCCAGGTTTTAATGGTAGAGCAAGATGGAATATATTCCATATATCCCAATGCAAGGAAATATTAAATAGTCCACTCAGTCCGTTAGGTCAAAGGTGTGAATGTAGGTTAGGTTTGTTAGTCATCTATATACGCCCGAAGGGCAAACTACCTAGAAATAGGGGCCCCGCGTAGCGGGGACCCGTCGACCCAGTCACATTCCTTGTATTATTCCTTCCGAGTCCCCACCAGGGGGGAAGCCAGTATAGATGGTTGGAAATAATTCCGCGAGTCCCCACCAGGGGGGAAGCCAGTATAGATGTTTGGAAATAATTCCGCGAGTCCCTACCGCAGTGGATTTCAGTAGGGATAAATGGAATAATATCCCTACCAGTAGAACTAAATGGAAAAATATTCCATATGTATGTCCACACTGGTGGGGATATCGCAGTAGGGATAGGTGGAATAGGGGTGATTTCTTGGCTGTATTCGTTGTTCCATTGCCGAATTTTTTCGCCAAATATTTTGCCAACAAAAAAAATCAATTTCCCCAAGATTGTCTGTTTGAAACGGAGCGAGAGAGAATATAATATGAATAAACCGACTTGATATTGATATTTAGGCATTTAGAATTGTCATAAATTATGAATTATTTGTCAAGTTAAGTAAGTTCTCATTTTATATACCTATTTTTTTTATTAGAGATGAAAAATAATATTATACTTAATGATTTCTTGGCTGTATTCGTTGTTCTTTTGCCCGTTTTTTTTTGCCAACTATATTGCCAAAAAAAAATATCAATTCCGCAAGATTGTTTGATTTCAAACTGAGCGAGAGACATGTATTCGTCCTGTTTTGACGTATGACTTTGTATATGAGTTTAAAAGAGACAGATATGAATGTCAAATCCTCCAATTACTTTACGACCCTAGGGTCGCCATGCATCACTTTCAACCCGCTACGCAGATGAACAATGATAAACTTTCAGAGTATGAGAAATGAAATAGTACATTACAGACCTAGGGTGGTGAATTCGTAAATGTCCCAGATCGCAGGTTTCTGTGGCCCGAACCGAAGGTGAGGGCCATAAATATGCGATCTGGGGCTTTACGAATTACCGCCCGTGGTTTGTCAAAAGTTTTACATCTTGCCTTGGCCAAGAAGTGAGATTTTCTCTCCGCGTAGCGGGCAGAAAATCCCACTTTACGGCCAAGGGTGATGTAAAATGATTTTTCTCAAACATGCTCGGAAATGTTCGTGTTACTTTCAAAAAAAGAAGTCGCGAGGCTGTCCATTGCCGGCCTTGGCCAGCAAAAACATTATTGTCGTGTGTGTTTTTTTTAATTCGCTTGCTATTTGAGACACCTCTAGAAACTGACAATTCCATGGAGGTAATAAGTACAACTTCCATGGCCAAATCATCCACGATCATGGTAGTAAATACTGATATGGGGTAAGCGCGCCTAAATTTATTTCGCCACTATGCCTTGTAAACAGCCAACTACTAGTTTGAGTAATATTTACAGGTTTCGATATATTTATGTTGGGCGCACTAACCCCATCCTGGTGCACTTGCCCCGAAACTGACAAATCCATGGAGGTAACAAGTACAATTTCCATGGCCAAATCATCCACGATCATGGAAGTAGTAAATACTGATGTGGGGTAAGTGCGCCTAAATTTATTTCGCCCCTATGCCTTGTAAACAGCCAACTACTAGTTGAGTAATATTTATAGGTTTCGATATATTTATGTTAGGCGCACTTACCCCATCCTGGCGCACTTGCCCCGAAACTGACAAATCCATGGAGGTAATAAGTACAACTTCCATGGCCAAATCATCCACGATCATGGAAGTAGTAAATACTGATGTGGGGTAAGTGCGCCTAAATTTATTTCGCCCCTATGCCTTGTAAACAGCCAACTACTAGTTGAGTAATATTTATAGGTTTCGATATATTTCTGTTTGGCGCACTTACCCCATCCTGGCGCACTTGCCCCAACTGACCTTACGTATTTCCTCGCTGTTTGAGAAAAGCATTATATATACCTCGGCCGCAATTGCGATTGCCGGACTCGTACTAATTAATAGAAGGCTTCGCTTCGCTCAGCCTTCAAAATGACTCGTCCGGCAATGCGCTACTTGGCGGCCTCTGCAATAATGTACTATAGTACGAGTCCGGCAATCGCAATTGCAGCCGAGGTATATATAATGCTTTTCTCAAACAGCGAGGAAATACGTAAGGTCAGTCGGGGCAAGTGCGCCAGGATGGGGTAAGTGCGCCTAACATAAATATATCGTAACCTATAAATATTACTCAACTAGTAGTTGGCTGTTTACAAGGCATAGGGGCGAAATAAATTTAGGCGCACTTACCCCACATCAGTATTTACTACTTCCATGATCGTGGATTATTTGGCCATGGAAGTGGTACTTATTACCTCTATGGATTTGTCAGTTTCTCTACAGAGGTGTCTCAAATAGCAAGCAAATTAAAAAAAACACGATAATAATGTTTTTGCTGGCCAAGGCCAGCAATGGACAGCCTCGCGTCTTCTTTTTTTGAAAGTAACACGAACATTTCCGAGCATGTTTGAGAAAAATAGTTTTAAGCTACCGCTACTTTATCAAGTTAAGATTACCTAAATCCTAGTTAAGTATTTTAAAAATCAGTCAAATGCGGAATCGCATATGTAGGGTTCCGTACTACTGAGCGTCTCTTTGTGATCCCTATTCTCAGTTGGTGAAAAAAAAAAAAATAGTAAGGACTAAGTCCTAATCGGGAGGATCCGACAATATACAACAAATATTTGCATATGACCACAGGTCACTGTTTGGTGGCAACCAAACGATACCGCGATGTAATCGACAGCTAGCGCCATCTAGCGAAGACCGCGGTAAACTTGACGTGTTACAAATTTGAATTAGACTTTTGTTCTATTCGCTCTAATTAGATACCTAATTTCGCCTGCTTAGTAAGTGCTATGGTGGTGTATTCGTGAGAAACGTGGAAACTCATTCAGGTGGTTCAAATCACAAACCCTCCATTCTTTTTTTTGTTTTTTATACTTATTGAGTTTTTTTTTCAGTTTTTCTATTTTTTTATTGTTTTAGAGTCAGGAAATCACTTTTTTAAATATTTATAAAATTGTATTGTATTAATGTACGTAAAGAGCGACGTTCGAAAAAATACGTAACTTTCCTGTGTGAAAATCCGCATTGGGAATAAACTTATTGACTGTTTCATATTTGTTGTGATTTTATAATGCGTATTTTGTGAAAATTTCAGGTGTCTAACAATAATGGTTCATTAGATAGAGCGCTTGAAATGAGACGAAGAAAAAAAACAGTTACTTGTATGAAGACCCCAATTTATATAGATATATTTTAACTTTTTAGTATTTGTTGTGATAGCCGCCACAGAAACACGCATTATGTGAAAATTTCAAATCTCTACCTATTTCCGTTGAAGAGATAGAGCCCTGTGACAGACAGACGGACGGACGGACGGACGGACGGACGGACGGACGGACATCGGAGGCATATTAATAGGGTTCCGTTTTTCACCCTTTGGGTACGGAACCCTAAAAACTACTTAAGAAGATTTGGTTTTCATCGGCGTGTTGCGAAATACAGAAAATTAACCTCAAATTGTGTGCGGTGCGACTGGTGCGAGTGTTCAGTGCTTCAAATATGTTAACAGTGCGACATCTTGGAGTAAGATTTCAGTGTCTATTACCCAGTAGGTATTAAATATAGATCACGAGACAGTAAAGGATACTTATAGCGTCAAATTTGGAAATGGAACTAGCGGACAGCAGTGATTCTGATTGCACGACAATGTACGATCTGGGGGCACGGCAGTGCCCCTGCCAAGACGAGTCAACGGAAGCTTAGGGCATTATATCTGCCTTGTCTTGAAACGTTTTATCGTATTTTCGTAGATTCGGTCTGGTAATTGCTAGAATGTAATTTTTTTTCGTGGAAATATGTTTTTTTTTTTTGTATTTGGCCAATTAGCTGAATAAATGATTGACTATATAAAACCATCTCCATACCGAATTTCATCATAATCGTTCCAGCCATTTTGTCATGAAGAAAGGACAAAGTACAAAATTTTATTTTCTTTAAAACATCTTATCTCATCAGCTAATTGGCAAAATATATAAAAAAACAACGATTATAGCCATGCGTTTGAAACTATGTATAATAAGGTACTCTATAGTCATAATATAACTACTCAAAATTTGGACTTTCTAGCACTATCCGTGACGAATCTTTAAAGGTACCTATGAAAATACGATGAAAGGCTGAGAAAAGGTAGGTGTGCACAGCGCTTCTGTTGACTCGTCTTGGCGGGAGCACTAGCGTGCCCCCAGACTTCCTATGAAAAACATTTTACCTATCTAAAATACTACGTAGGTAATGTGTCGCCTCTTAGATACTGCCTAAATATTGCTTGCACTGTACAAAATTTCAAAGATATCATTGAGAACCAAGCGTGTCGTTCAAAAAGTCAAAATGTGGGGCTTGGTCGTTTCGTTACTCAATTTTAAGCACAAAATTCACGCCTGGTTAGCTTTCTGTTGATAAACCGCTATGAGTGTTTGCGTCACTGTCACTAAACGGCCTGGCCCTACATTTTGACTTTTTGAACGACACAGCTTGGCTCCCCATGAGATCTTATATAACTTCTTTGCAGCGCAAGCAATGTAGTATACTCGTATTAGTAGGTACTCGCTTTGGCATGACATTAAATAAAAATGTTTTTGGTGGGATGGTTTTTCTTGCATAAACAATACCGTAAATTTGTATAAACTAAATCAAAGTAAAGATTATTCAAAGTCCATTAAGAATTAAGTAGACCTACACTAATTCGGTTTTTAGTATAAGTTAAGTATCATTTCTCTAAACCGGTATTACTCCAAATGCAATTTGTCTATACTTTATCTAAAGTAACCTTACAAAATCAGTTTTGTCTAAAGTCATACTTCGTTAAGAATAATAAGACTTAACGCCATTTTGCACATTAAGTTACAAAAAATATTGAAAAATTCCGACGCTAAATCATAAAAAATAAAGTACATTGAAGTTAGATTTTTGTTTTAAGGCGGTTTATAGACCCAGCTCAGCCGTCACTGTCACTCGTGGGACGAGTGAAAGAGAAAGCGCTACGCGCAGAACGCCCGATTTAGTTAGTATTTAACGCATTTTAATATCTATAAAAATACCGTTTAAAAAAATGGCATTTATAAAGCTGTCGATGTATGCATATAATATGGATATTTTTTGTCTTATAATTAGTTTTACACTGTTTGATATAATAAACTGGAGTAAAGTTGGATTAAAGGTCCGAGTTAGAGGTTACTTTGGAATTAAATTGTAACGAGCGAAGTTTCGTGAAACGTGTATCGAAAGCTGTCGATGTAAGGATGATATAATCAAATATAACATATGTTTTTTTCATATTTTTAACTTTTAACATTTCTTAGAAAAGTATGATCTCAATTGAGCAATTTGACGATGCTGGGTCAGGGAAGGGCCTTAACATGTTAGTGTTGCATTTATATCTTCAACATATACGGGAAAGTAGTATTCTGCGCTGTATGTAAGTAAATTTTTCATTTAGCAACATAATGATCCAAATTTTTAGTGCTTATTTTCCAGTATTTTGTAAGCCCGTCTGTTTTATAGCACTTTCGATCAATTTTACCCGATAAACAATCATGCGTTATAGTTTTCAAGTACCAATAGGGACATAAAACGGTATTTTATAAACGTAAAAAATAGTTAGTTAATCGCCATTTTGATAAACCTACAATTAATTCTCTTTTAGGTAAAAGAGTTCGCCATGTTTTCTAAAATAACAATTCAATAAGTAAAAAAAGTTTTAAAATTTTCTTTGTTAAGAGATGATCGAATTAGTACAACTCGGTGTTAATAGTATTAAGTAAGTATTATAGATATCTTTAAGTTTATTTCTTGGTATTAAGTCAACCTTAAAGATATTTTGAAATCGAAGTTAAGAGATCTTTTAAACCCTCACTCTTAAGTAGGGTTAAAGTTTGTCTAAATATTAACTCTTTCTTAAAATTGACTTAAATACTGTGCCCACTTTGTCTTAACACAGTCTTGGAGATATCTTCAAGATATCTTGAGGGACATAACAGTTTTAGTCAAGACAACTGTTAGAATTAGTAAAATTTTCTTAAAGATATCTATAATTCCTTTTTAAGACACTTGATTGCTACTTGGGGTGGTACTTCCAAGTTGTTCCCATATTAATTTGGTTCAGTTACGATGATGTGATCCATGAGAAAATGAGAGAACTCCTCTAAATTTGCTAGCACGTAGATGATTTTGGTGTCAAGTTCGAAGACTTCAGAGTTACTTCTATAGTAATGTTTGGAAACTGTTGTCCGACAAACTGCGAAGTCGGTGTCAAGTGAACCGACCCAAAGAAATGATAATCATACAGTGAACTTGACATTGACATCGCAGTCTGTCTGTCGGAGTTTGAAGGCGGTTTTTATATTTTTATTAAAAAAAAATATAAATGTTTTTTTAACGATATTTTGATAGAGATGTTTGTTTTTATATGTCAGTGTTATATTAAAGTCTTCTGGAGAACTGATGTTTCTTTGATTCCCTCGGGGACACCAGATCATGGGGTACGCAAGAAAAAAAGTTTTCCCGCGGGTACTATGCGTTTTACTGGATTAAAAAGTAGCCTATGTCCTTTTCCTTTCTTCCATACCAAATTTCATCCAAATCGGTCCACGGTTGAAGAGGTACGGACAGACAAACAAACAGAAACTTTTTTTATGTCCGTGGCTTCTTGAAAGTATTTACCGGGCCTGGAAACCGCGTGGCAACCTCACACGTTAAAATCCATCCAGCCGTTTAGGCTACAGAGCGTGCCAAAGAATTATACATATTATATAAGTACACCCGTAAAACATAGCCCTCTTTCTGGCGCAGTCGGGTAATAAAAGTCAAAACAAATGCGGCCTCTTCACAATATACGACAGAACGAACTGGCAACTACTGTCATTCAATCATCAGGTAAGTACCTATATTATTGACATGACCAAATGTAATTCAATAGTTGTGTTACTTGGCTCCGCATGAAAAGTGATGCGTTTTCACTTGAATTTCCCATCACTTACTTGCAGTCAGTACTTTCGTTTCATTGAGCGACGCGGTATCAATAACTTGACTGTCTCGGACCGCTGCCGGTCCGCTACTGACGATGAATGCTTACAACTACATACACACTTTCGTAAGGATGAGACTAAACACATTGAAACAGTAATGTGGAGGGGCGGGACTTTACATAGTAGAAGATCTCTACCTCCATACCAATTTTCATCATTTTACTCTTTACCAAATCATTATACTGCTGTTGTCACTACAACCCTTGCTATATAGGTACAATATATTTTTAACATAATTCAAATTTCATAGCACATTTGACTCTTGCGTCGCGACGTAAATTAAAAGAAAACGCGCGTGCGTACATTCGCTACCACTTATCATCACGCCATGGTGCGAAGCCGGCGTGTACTTGTACCGAGCGCGAAGAAATCAAGGAGTGCGCCGCGCCTGGCAATAGCAACGTTCCGCTTGAGCCGAGCGCGCAAGCGAGAGCGCGGAATGAGCGATAGAGACGCACGATCGGCCTTAGTGTGACGTTATAACGTAAAATTATCGTCCGTAAACCGACTTTACAGACAACCAATTTTTTTATTAACCTTTTTTTACAGTATAACTGCGACCATGTTCTCCTAGCCTAGGAATTTCGGGAAATCCTCTTACTGGTCCCCTGCAAGCCCCCTAGCAACCAAAGTAGGTTGACATGACAAATTGAGCTTTCGAAGACCAGCAGCTTCGGGAGTGCGTTGTCTGTATGTCAGAGTTTTATATAAATTCATTAGCTTACGGTAAGTACCTTCTCCATCAGCCTCGTACGCCGTCGAAAGGGAAGCCGCGAGAAGGAAAATAACAAGAACCTCGAACCGCATGTCGGCAAAGATATAATCTATCTTATAGCTGTTAGTTTCGTAAATTGAATAATAGATATCAATCAATAATAAATTAGCGAAAGCAGTGTACCTAGTCAACTGATAACTTAGAAGTGCGATATTTCACCAGACAATTCTATAAACAAAATTCTTGATTTTGAATTTTTCCAAGGAGTGATGTGCAGAAAAGAAAGAAGTCTAAAAAGGTTGTATGTATTAAAATCACTTGCATACAGCCTATGTTCTTTTATACTAGCTTCTGCCCGCGACATCGGTCCACGTGGAATTCGGCAAATAGTGTTCCAGCGGGAAACCGCATTTTTTTTTCGAATTAAGAAGTAGCCTATATCCTTTTCCGGGACTCCAACTATCTCCATACTTCGGTTCGGCGGTTTAAGCGTGTCAGATAGAGTAAATTTCGCAATTATAATATCAGTGATAGGTACTATTATAGTGTTCCAAAAAAGACGTGTCTCAGAGTCAAAGTCGGGGTGGTATAGGAGCTGGTGTTAGGTCCGTTCGGGTTGGTACCCGTCTTACCCGCTAAACTGCCGCCAAATAGCTGTGCTCGCACTGTTGTGTACCGGTAGGGGCCGCAGCCGGTCAAATTATTGGATGATGACGTCGAATTTGTATTTCCATTTGGACATCAGCCGCCGCACGGGCGTGGCGTGATGGCGCGATGTAGTGTTGCCAGATGCGATCTCAAATAGTGAAGATAAAAGACAAGAAGTCATTTTTAACCGACTTCGAAAAGAGGAGGAGGTTCTCAATTCGTCTGTATGTTTTTTAGGGTTCCGAACCTCAAGAGGTAAAAAGGAGGAACCCTTATAGGATCACTCGTGTGTCTGTTCGTCCGTCTGTCACAGGCGATTTTCTCGGATACTACTGGACCGATTAAGTTGAAATTTGGTATGTATATGTAAGTTTGTGACCCAAAGTTGGACGTGTAACGAAAATAAATGAATTTTTAACATCCTCCATCATAAGACCCTATTTTTGGGGGCTAAATCACAAACAATATTAATGAAGTTTTTCCAACTATATCGTGTTTACATATCAAATGAAAGTACTTCTTATGAGGATCTCAAATAATTTTTTTTTATTTCTTTATTGGTCAATACTTTTCGAATTATTTTAGAAAATAGGCGAAAAATTGTTGTGTTGGTAGGCCCGGATTGGTAGTTTAATTTATTACCAAGGGGATGGCATGTCGAATCTGACAGCGTGCGAGCGGGATGAATTTATACATTTCTTAATGTGAAAGATGAGAGAAGCAATAGATTTTTTTTTTTCATCGGCGTACCAGCTTTTTTGTGTTTGCCACAGCTGAGCTGAGTGTGACTTCGTGTAAACAACAAAATTATTTAATACTAGCTTTTCCCCGCAACTTCGTATGCGCAGAAATATTAAAATGAAAGATCCCGTTTTTTCCCGTTCCCGTGAGAATATCTTTATAAATTATAGCCTATGTGTTATTCTGATCTATAAGCTACATTACTGTAAAGTTTCATTAAAATCCGTTTAGTAGTTTTTGCGTGAAAGAGGAACAAACATCCATCCATACATCCATCCAAACAAACTTTCGCCTTTATAATATTAGTAAGGAAGTAAGGATAAGAGAAATATACAGTTGCATGAAATAAAACTATGATATGTTACTATTTATATTTATTGATTTATATTTGATTTTTCAGCTCCTTCCGACACACTTAACCACCTTCCGACTCCAATAACTGGTCTTGTCATATATGTTTGTGATGTTTTGTGCCGTCTGTGTTGTCCCTAATATAAATGTTACACTATTTAGGTCTCCCGTCTGATCCTTCCCCAAAAACTTCAAAATTATCTCACCGAACATTCTCCTGACGTGCCCTATGTCAACATCGACATTGGCGAAATACATCTCATCATCCAAAAAGAGATGTGAAAGCCATTAAAACAAAAGAAGAAGAAGAATATAAGAGAAATATTACAGATATTTTATGATAGTGCACTGTTCTTACTAATATACGTTTGCCCCTATAAGATAGCGATTATAATTCGCTCGACCATCATTATGAAAACATAGCGGTTGCTGCTCTAGCACAATGCCCATCAACGCTGGTGTGCCTCAAGGCTGTGTACTGTCGCCAACACTGTTCGTCCTGCATATCAATGATTTGTTGAGTAATGCTAACTTTCATTGTTATGCGGATGACAGTACAGGTGACGCGCGGTATGCTGGCCGTACAAATATCCCTCGATCCGTTGTGGAAGAGAACCGGGTCAGACTTGTGTCTGAAATCGAGGCTTCCTTGGAGGAAGCTTCCGAATGGGGCCGAAATCTCGTCCAATTCAACCCAGCGAAGACACAAGTCTGTGCATTTTCGGCCAAAAAAAAACCATTTTGTCAAGCGCCACAGTTCCAAGGAACACTCCTCTCCATCTCCAAGAGTATCGGGATCCTTGGTGTTGATATTGATAGTGGTGTACCAGTTCCGGGGCTATCTGGAGGGCAAGGCAAAGCTTGCCGCCAAAAAGCTGGGAGTGCTAAACCGGTCCAAGCAATACTTCACTGCGCGGCAGCGTCTCGTGCTTTATAAAGCGCAAGTCAGGCCGCACATGGAGCTCACATCTTTGGGCCGGGGCACCCGCTTATCAGCTTAATCCCCTTGACTCCATGCAGAGACGTGCCACTCGAATCGTCAACGATCCCCTACTCTCAGACCGGTTAGAACCTCTTAGCCTTCGGAGAGACTTTGCATCTCTCTGCGTCTTCTACCGTCTGTATAATGGGGAGTGTTCAGAGGAACTGTTTGGACTGGTGCCAACCGCTTCCTTCTATCATCGCACCTCTCGTCATCGGCGGGGTGTTCATGCCCATTTCCTTGAGACATTACGCTCGTCTACGCGTCGGTTTTCTAGAACGTTTTTAGCGCGTACAATAAGCATTTGGAATGAACTCCCTGCTGAAATTTTCCCTCTGCGCTACAATATGGGATGTTTTAAAAAGGGTGTCATTAAATATCTACGGGACCGGCAACGCATTGGTGACGCCTCTGGTGTTACAAATGTCTATAGGCAGCGGTAACCGCTTTCCATCAGGTGGGCCGTCTGCCTGTTTGTCCGTCTATAATAATAATAAAAAAAACATAACCTTTCGTACGTAAGTATTTCATTTTGGCCATTTAAACTCATCTTGTTCGGCATGACAGCGTTACATAAGTTATATTTGGCTCATGTGCTATTAAATTGACCCACTATCTTTGAATAATAACATGAATGAATAATTTTCAAAATATCGATGTTTTTAATATTATCCGCCCAAATTACAGCCTATTCCACCTATCCCTACTGCGATATTCCCACCAGTGTGTGTTGGAATAGTGAACGCGCCCATAGCGAACGCCCCTGTAAGCGTTACTAGGTTACCGATTGTTATTGTGTTGCTTTTATTTTTGCCAAAATACAGAAACTCGAGATGGCGATCTGCATTTTATTTAATACATTTTAATACGCTTCCACTGCGCAATGAGTGAAAAAGAATATTTACCAAGACTAAATAATAATGGAGAAAATTTCAATAATTGGAAATTTAGAATGAAGTTGTTACTGGAAGATAAAGGAGTTGACTACGTATTGGAGATGGAAGAAAAGACGATCGAAGATGCAACGAAGGCAGCAAAATACAAAAAAGATGATGTGAAAGCCCGCTCCTATATAGTACAATGCTTAAACGATAGATATCTGGAAATAATAAAAAAGGCTAAGTGTGCGAAAGAAATGTTACAGCAATTGGCTCTGACATTTGAAAGGAAAAGTATTTACAACAGATTACACCTAAAGAAAAAGCTGATTACTATAAAGTGTGAACCGAATGAGAAACTACAAGACTTCTTTTATAGATTTGATGGATGTATCAGCGATGTACTCAGCATTGGATGTGAGATAAGTGAAGAAGATTTAGTGTGCCAATTGATATCAGCCATGCTTATGAAAACGTCATTACCAGCATTGAGACTTTATCAACAGAGAAAACCCTATCACTGGAATTCGTGAAAGCAAGATTATTGGATGCAGAAATAAAAGTCAATGACAGTATGGCCGCCGGAACATCAAAAACAAATGAAGGTGATGTGACATTTACATGTTTCAACTGTTATTCGTGCGGAAGACCAGGTCATAGAGCTGTGGATTGCCGTGACCGTGCACAATCACAACGAAGACCAATGTTTAGAAGACCAATGTATCGAAACTTCAGAAATGCAAGTCGAGGTCGAGCCCAAATTTACCATCAGGAAGACACACGTCACTATGGACATACCGCTCAAAATCAAGATGAAGGTGACTTCAGCTTCACTGCCTCATGTGCTTACTTTAGTGAAGATCCAAAACCTTATATGAAGAACAATTCTATTAGCTTTATTATCGACTCTGGTGCTACTGAAAACTTGGTGAAGTATGAACATTTTAATTCAATGACTAACATAACAGACTTTGACAAACTAATTAGAATTTATGTAGCTAACGGACAGTACCTAGTTGCTAATCAAAGAGGTGATTTGATTATCTATTATAATGATATTCGTGTCACTATAAATGCATTGATAATAAAAGATCTGTCACATAATCTGCTGTCAGTACAAAGGCTATTAGTAAAAGGATATAATGTAAATTTTTCGAACAATTCTGTTAAGATTTCCAATTCGAGACGTGAGCTTTTAGGTCATATAGATGGCAAATTATATACTATACATTTTAAACTACTTGATCCTCAGATACAGCAAGGACTCGCAAGCAACAGTGCCAATGATCTCTGGCACAGAAGATTAGGTCATGCGAACAGGAAACATCTTGCCATACTTCGACTACCATATTCGAAACAAATTTGTGGACCATGCATGGAAGGAAAGTCTACTCGTTTACCCTTCAAACCTACACCTCGTCCAAGGTCAAAACATGTAGGAGAACTATTACACACCGATATAGCAGGACCTGTCAAACCAGCCACAGGAGATATGCAGGTATATTTTCAAACTATAATAGATGACTTTTCTCACTTTACTGTTGTCCATCTTTTAAAAAATAAGAATGAAGCTACAGACAGACTTATAAATTATATAAATAAAATTGAAAACAAGACTGGTAAAAGAGTAAAACGAATAAGAAGTGATAATGGTGGAGAATTCACTTGTAACAAGATGAAAACCTTTTGTCAAAGTAAAGGCATAAAAATGGAAACAATTATACCTTACAGCCCTCAACAAAATGGCGTTGCCGAAAGACTAAATAGAACTCTTTACAACAAAGCCAGAACAATGATGACTGAAACGAATTTACCAAAACATCTATGGGGAGAAGCAATAAGCTGTGCAGCCTATCAACTAAACCGAACTCCATCTTCAGCAATAAACAATCTGACACCAGTAGATATATATTATGGAAATAACGATCTATCTTGACTGAGAGTATTTGGAGCAAAAGCCTGGGCAGTAATATTACCTAAACAGGACAAAATGAGTAAGCGAGCAAATGAAGTAAGAATGGTTGAATACGCAAGCAATGGTTACAGACTATGGGACCCTGTAACAATCGAAATAATACAATCAAGAGATGTCCGATTTGATGAAAGTCAATACTATTTTGAAGAAATATATCAAAACAACAAGAAATTAGATGAAGAATATAAGACGTATATAGAAAAACCAAATGATAGTGAACATTCAAAAGAAAGTGACAAAGAGATTATAAGAGAGCAAACAAGTAAAGAAAAATATATTGGAAGACAGAGAGAGCAAAACTCCCCTCCTCTCCTCCGCCTCTTCCCCCCGGACCGCCACAAGGTGCACATGTGTCCTACAACCGTATTTGTTTTCCTTACAAAAAAATATACTAAATTTCCATCATTTTAAATAGTGCAAAATAATAGGAGTGCAGAAAGCATAAGGAGCTACTACTGGTACAACGGATCAACAAGCAAGTACCATTTACTGCCTATTATCTCGCTCTAACATTATTTTTGTACTGTGCGCAAACAGTTGTGCTGTGCTTCTCGCACGTACTAACTACATATGCTACGACTCGAGGATCACTAATTACTGTAGACAATAAGGAGGTCAACTTAGAGTGGCGGAAAGCAAAGTTGTACTAAATTCTCGATCAGCGACCAGTCAACTTGACCCCTCCTAAGCTAATTAATGTATTTGTCTCCTACAAACCTCTGGTAGCCTGGTACTGCTACGGAGCCAACACTAACCTTTGGAATGGCCTTGAGACATTCTCCGCCTGCGCCCTCTACAAGTACAATGTCGGAACGCCGAGTCGGCACGGGCGCGCTTCTAACCCAAGTTCAATTCTGAGCGCAGCGACAAAAGTGTCCGTACGTTCCGTACAAAACGAACACGTGAGGAGGATGACGATTTAAAAGGCTTAAGAAACGAAATAAGAGGCCTATTCACATCACTGTCAAAATCTGTAGAGCAGCGCTTCGAGGAAGTCAAGCAGCAAAACTCTGAATTGAAAGCAAGTTTGCAATTCATGTCAGACCAGTACGATTCTGTGCTTGAAAAACTTCTCAACTTGGAAGAGGAAAGAGTAAAAGAGAGTAAACGCGTAACAGTACTGGAAGATAAAATTGAAGCTCTGGAGCGTAAGCTCCGAGCAACAGGCTTAGAGGTGCGTAATGTGCCTAGATGTGAGCCGGCCGACAAAAAAATCGAGACAAAAGAAGAGTTGTGCGGTCTGATTAAGAACTTGGGAAGCTCGGTACAGGTCAACATACAACACTCGGACATCAAGGACATATATAGAATAAACCACAGCAAAGAGGCTGTCAAACCGATCGTCGTGGAGTTCAACAGCGTATTAAAAAGGGACGAAGTCATGCACGGAGTCAAGACCTTTAACATGACAAAAAATAGAGAGGGAAAATTAAACACGGTGCACATGAACCTCGCCGGACCGGCTAGACCAGTATATGCGTCAGAAACACTCACAATGAAGTCACAAAAACTGTTCCATATGGCACGAGAATATGCTAGAAATAACGGATATGCATTCTGTTGGACCTCCAGAGGACAAGTCTACATTCGCAAGGGTGAAGGTCAGGCCCTGCACCGTATTACGGCTGAAGCGGACCTGGAGAAGATCTCACGAACTAAATGACTAATCTCGCATGTTTGTGTTAAACTAAATCCCCCTGATCTTTTCAGATACTCAAAAGTTTTGATATGTATTCTTGCATGCCTCTCAATAATATTTAAAAAAGGTATAAGAAATTATAACCACTATAAATCCACTAGTAATAACTTACATTTTGTGAGATTGATGATAAATAATGTTATCAGTTCAGAAAAGAAGCCAAAACGCTATTTCTATACAATTATCTGTGAAAAATACGAGGTCAGCTGTAACTATTTTAATAAAATTCGATTCCGTAATAAATAATAATATAAATAACATTGATGACTTAGCAATATCTAGTTCTTACACATGTGAACCTGAGGATTGCATAAAAATGCTGCCTTATACTGGGCAATGTCTTAAAATAATAACCCAAAATATAAGGAGCATTTCTGCAAATATGGCAAACTTTGTTACATTGTTACATAGAACATCTCTTACTCTTGATGTTATAATACTAACAGAATGTTGGATATCATGCAATCCCTACATACCACCATTACCTGGCTATAATCACTACTCCACATCCAAAACTATTAATCAGAATGATGGATTAGTGGTATATGTTAAAAATAATTTACAGGATATTGCAGTTACCGAAATTGACTGGTTTGCTGATGCTAACTGTGTTGTAATAAAAATTGGTAAACATATTTGTATAATAGCGATCTATCGACCGCCATCGGTAAAAGATGACACCCCCTTTTTAAACTCTGTCGATGAGGTACTAAAAAATAATTCCACTTATAGTAACATTATATTAATTGGATATCGCAGAGGGAAATAGAGATGTAAAATCGTTCGAATATCTAAACCTTACTGCTAGTCATGGTCTGCTACCAGCCCACAATAAAATAACACATGGTAAAACATCTCTCGATCATGTCATTTTAAAAACGAAACTGTCAGCCACTACTCTAATACTTGAATCTACAGTTACAGATCACAATTCTGTCATCCTAACACTTAATAAAACTGAATCCCTTGCCACAGCATGTGTTACCAAAACCAAAACTGATACTGTAGCTCTGGGAAAATATCTCGATAACTTAGAGTTCTCAAATATATACAACTGTACAAATGCCAATGTTGCACTCGAGTACTTTGTTAACTCAATGACAAGAGCAATACGAATTAATTCCAAGGAATACATTGTACCACACCGACTGAGAATAAGGAAACCCTGGATCACACCTGGTATCCTGAGATGTATGAGAAATAGGGACAGAATGTATAGAAAATTAAAAAAGCATCCGGATAATGAAATTCTCAGCAAAACATACAAAAGATATAGATTGTTTTGTAATAATTTACTAAAAAAACTTAAGAAACAATATGAGAAGGACAAACTAACTGAGGCAACATTGAATCCAAAAAAGATGTGGTCTGTCATTAAAGAGGTTACTAACACAAAAAAATCTAATCAGGCCCCTCTTCAGTTACTGAAACTAAGCAGCACTAATGAAGCATCTGTGAATGTTATTAATAAATATTTTGTCAGTATAGGAGAGAGAGAGAGAGAGAGAGAGAGAGAGAGATATTTATTTCAAATATTTTCACATGCAACTTAGACTACTAGGGAGATAACTATCTGAAAAAGTAGCAAACTCGTTATCAGATCAGCAAGGGGGGACTGGTGGACCAAATAATCCTAGAACCACATGTAACTCTCTTGTGTTCTTAGAAACGGATGTCCACGAAGTGGATCAACTAATCACTTCTTTGCGTACTAATTCTGCCACAGGAATTGACGGTGTATCTCCTGAGTTCTTGAAACAATTTCATTCTGTTATAGTGCCCCCTTTGACGCATATATTTAACTTATGTATCCGCACAGGTACTTTTCCAGATCTTTTAAAGAGAGCCTTAATACATCCTATATATAAATCTGGGGAGAGAGATTGTGTTAACAATTATCGCCCAATATCAGTCCTTCCAACAATATCCAAGGTGCTTGAAAAAATTATGAACAATCGTCTAAAGAGGTACCTTGAATGAAACAATTTACTCTCTAATAATCAATATGGATTCCGAAATTCACGATCCACAGACGAGGCCGTCCATGAGCTCACAAATCGGGTAGTGAGGACCTTGGACAAGCGTGACAAATGTCTTGGTATTTTCCTGGATTTAGCCAAGGCATTTGACACGGTCTCCATCCCTAACCTTTGTCTCAAATTGGAAAAAATTGGAGTTCGTGGCGTTACACTTAAGCTGTTCGAAAGTTATCTGTCCAATCGTACTCAGTGCGTTAAAATTGATCAACACGTTAGTGGAGATTTAGTAGTTGAACACGGTGTTCCGCAGGGTAGCATTTTAGGGCAGACTCTTTTCCTGATTTACGTCAATGAGATGTGTTACATGAATCTGGAAAATGGCAAATTGATGGTAAAGTAAGTATGTTTGCTAGCTGGGAGAGCTTTAGTAAATATGTCAGATACATTCTCATTTGTTGGTACATAGGCTAGAGAAATCAGTTTCTTACTAAATACATCTTTTATATAGTGAGCTTTTATGTCAATATGTTTTGAATGTTTACCATTGTCAAAACTTTGAATCATTCTTATCGCACTAGTGTTATCAATGAGTAAACTTGCATTACAAATCTTAAGAGTTAAATCTGACAATATGCCTTTCAAATTTACAAGTTCACTTGCTGCTTGTGCTCCTGCTACATACTCTGCTTCGGCTGTTGACAATGCTACTGATGTTTGTTTCTTTGAAAATTTTTCTTGTACTGCATGACTTAGCATTGTTCTTTCTAAATTTTCAAGTGCTTTTAATTCTTTATCAACTGATAGCTTTCATTCATCATCTTGGATTGCTATATTCGCATCTTGAAATTCATCATTATCTGTACAATAATCCTCATATCGCTTTGGCATTTTTATATTCCTTCGTGTTAAAATGTCTTCAAGTTCGAGTAATTTTCCACAATTAAAAGCAGACAATTTTAATAATTGGATATTTCGGGTAGAATGTATTTTAGAAGAAAAAGGGCTTCTACAAATTATAAAAGGAGAAAATATAGAAAAAGACGAAAAAGATAAAGAAACAAAAGAAAAATTTATAAAAGATAATGCAAAAACTTAGAATATTATTGTTCGGTGTCTACCTAACAAATATTTAAACGTAGTAAAAGAATGTGGAACAGCCAAGGAAATGATTATAATTCTAAAAGGCTTATTCGAGAGAAAAAGTGTAATATCTGTCATACGACTAAGGAGAAAACTGATAAATTTGAAACAGGAAGTAAACGAAAAATTGGAAGATTATTTTGAAAAAATTGATAACATCACAAGAGAACTGGACAGCACTGATGATAAGCTAAGTGACCGTGATAAAATAGCCTACCTTTTGACAGGCCTACATACAAAATACGATACAGTAATAACGGCCATAGAGTGCAATACCGATTTTGGATCAAGCACTATCAAACTGGATTTCGTAAGAGCACGTCTACTGGATGAGGAAATAAAATTACTGGACAAAATGAATCAAACAGCGGAAACTCCAGAAAGTGCATTTGTTACCTGCTATAAATGCAAGAGACCAGGACATCTAGCCAAAGATTGTCGTACAAGTTCATGGCGCGGCCGAGGCCGAGGAGAAGGATACAGAGGCGCATCAGGAGGACACAGAGGCGCAACACGAGGATACAGAGGTGCATCACGAGGATATAGAGGAGGATCGCGAGAACAGTACAATCAGGAGTACCATGGCAACATAGCTATCGAAGAAAATAAAGAGTACGATTTATTTGGGTACACAACAGCCGATGAACATGCATACGTGACGCAGGAAAATGAAATAGAATGGGTTATAGACTCTGGATGTACCGAACATCTCATTCAAGATAAATACGAGAAATATATGACCAACATAACAAAATTGGAAACACCGACAAAAATTTACATCGCAAATGGAGATTTTATTTTAGCACACAAAAGAGGATACATTGAGATGACATTTGGAAAATTAAAACTAAAATTCGAAACTTTGATAATCAAAAACTTGTCATTCAATCTAATGTCAGTCAAAAGATTAGTTCATAACAATTTCACTGTAATTTTTTGTAAAGATTATGTAAAAATATCACAGCAAAATTCCTTCAAAAATATTTATGGTTCATGTGTAGGAAAGCTATATACTTTAAAATCAGTAGTTAATGAAAATGTGTCTTGTAGTGCAAATTGCAGCTCTAACTCTGAGAACCTGTGGCACAAACGATTGGGACATCTCAACCGGCGTAGCCTACGTTGGATCCACTTACCAGCCAGCAAGGAAACATGCGGTCCGTGCATGATGGGAAAAGCTACCAGATTACCATTTGTACCAGTTGCGAGACCACGATCTAGATACATAGGTGAGTTAATTTATACCGATATCGCAGGGCCTATTCGTACACCTGGATCAAACGGTGAGCTCTATTACCAAGTAGTGATAGACGATTTCTCCCACTTCTGTCACACATTTCTTTTAAAACACAAAAGTGAAGCTACATCTAACCTGATTTATTTTATTCGAAGATTTGAAATTGAAAACGGAACGAAAATTAATAAAATACGATGCGATAACGGCGGAGAATTTAAAAACACACAATTTGAACTTTTTTGCAGAGAACGAGGAATAATCATACAGTTTACACAGCCATATTCACCGCAGCAAAATGGGGTATCAGAAAGAATGAACAGAACTCTTTATAACCGAGCAAGAACTTTACTTTTAGAAACAAAGGGCGTGCCAGGATAAGCTAAGTGATTCTGCCCCCGACGAATTTGGGCTTGTAATTTTTATGGTTGGTGTGGCTCTACACCAGTACTTATTGTGCAAAATTTGAGCACCCTAAACATTATAGTTTTTGTAAAAAAAAAAAGAAAACGAAAAATCATTGTTCTTTGATAACTTTTTTTGTAGTTAACCGATTTTAGTATAATTCACATATGTTGTACATTGAGTCAAGATAATTATATGACATAATAATATTTTAATTATGTCATAGCAAAAAATAAAATAAAAGCTGACTAAACTTTTTTTTTTTTAATTACTTACAGGTTAGAGACCGCTCTAGTTTTTTCACCAATAGTACACCCACTAATAAACTACAACATGTATTTTTTTCAAAAATTTATCTGAGGGAGAACATAGAGATAAAATAAAATAATAAAATATTTTACTAACGCACGATAATCAAAAAGAGTTAATTAAATATTCCGCTGCAATACTAATGTTTTTTTTTATTTAACGCAGCGACATATAAGTGGTCAGTATTAAATAGGTATGCAATCTGCACGTTTCTCTAAAGAGGTTTCACACATTTCGTATTATGTTATATTAAGGCGAGTCTAGGAAATGTATGTAAAGATATCTCTATGTTCTCCCTCAGATAAAATTTTGAAAAAAATACATGTTGTAGTTTATTAGTGGATGTACTATTGGTGAAAAAACTAGAGCGGTCTCTAACCTGTAAGTAATTTAAAAAAAAAATTAAAAAGTTTAGTCAGCTTTTATTTATTTTTTTGCTATGACATAATGAAAATATTATTATGTCATATAATTATCTTGACTCAATGTACAACATATGTGAATTATACTAAAATCGGTTAACTACAAAAAAAGTTATCAAAGAACAATGATTTTTCGTTTTTTTTTTTTTTTACAAAAACTATAATGTTTAGGGTGCTCAAATTTTGCACAATAATTACTGGTGTAGAGCCACATCAACCATAAAAATTACAAGCCCAAATTCGTCGGGGGCAGAATCACTTAGCTTATCCTGGCACGCCCTTTACCGAAATTTTTATGGGGCGAAGCTATAATGTGTGCAACTTATCAGCTCAACAGATGTCGTGACAGACGTCACGAAAATTCATCTGTGGCAACATTTAAGTTCCCGCCAACTGGCGAGTAATATATATGGTGAGATGTCACTGATTTTAATTTCACTCAGTAGTATTAGTTGCAGTTTAAATGTGAAGTGCTGAGTTGAATTTGTCCAGAACTCCTTGCTTCCAAAGCTAAGTACTTATAGCTAAGTATAAGTAGAGAAACTAAGTATATCTGAGTACATAATATGAGCTAAGTATGATTATCGAAACTAACCAAGTACTTTTAACCTTAAGTATGTTTGGAGATGGTGTCTAAGTAATCTTCCAATATACCTACTGATACTGTTAATTTATGGCCCTCCACCAGGCTCCCAGTCCAAGATGACATTGGTTAATCATGTTACTCTGATGCAGTTCAGGCTTGCCAATCCAGGCTGAGGTTGGGCAATCAAATACATAATTATCTGCTAAAGGCCAAGCGGACAACCCATTATGAGACTGGTTAATCATTCACTGCGGTGAAGGCCAGTTGCCCAGCCCCGGGTGTGGCTGGTTACTACAGGTTCCCAATCCAGGATGTGATTGGGAAAACAAATACTTAATTTCTGGTGGAGGTGAGTCGCTCAACCCAGGATGTGGCTGGGCACTACACTACTACAATAACTGGTGGACGACCGGACTCATACAAAGATACTTACTTAATAAATCATGATTTTCGGATGCATCCTATAAAACTTCTCTGACAATATCTATATCTAGGTGGGCCGTGGCTATAAAGACCCTGACGAGTATCAGGGTCAGGTTGGACTTAGGGCTCCGAGCATTTGGAGTCATATTCTAATTTTCTCTACAGATGGTGTAAATAGACAAAGTGCCGAATATCTGGGTGTGCATGGTGCTTGCAGTGCTGGACTGCTCATAGGATTAAATCAAAGGTATGAAATATTTTCACTCAATTATTTTCAATGCTGAGGGTAATAAATTTCGGGAACCCCTCAAACAATTACAAACCCACATACGTTTCCCGACATGGTGGAGATGCTGGGATATGAAAATGAACCAGAGTTCAGCAGAAAGCATTGAAAATAATAATTAATTTAAAAAAGGTGAAATTTTTTCATACATATAGCGACATCTGTTGGTGAATAGCGGAACTAACAGTCTGGATCAGTAATTACGTTCACAGACCACAGAACGCCCACTATTAAATCATGTGCTCTCAAATCCTTTAAAAATAAAATAGCATAACATTATAAGTACGATATGTTAAAAGAAGCAATAAATAGTGAGTTTAAAATCAAAATAAGAAACTTTGAAATTAGCAAATATGGCGTCATAAACTCTGTACGACTTGTCGTTTTGACGAGCGTCACTTTCAATTCAAATTGAATTCATAAAAATCAAAGGCATCGTAATTGAATCATGGCTCAAAAAAGATTCCGACGAATTGAGAACCTCCTCCTTTTTTTGAAGTCGGTTAAAAATATAATTATAATGCTTCTTATAAACAAGTTAGAATGATATTTTTATATTACAAGGAATTTCTATTAAAGCTCAACCGGAAACGAAGATAGAATTGCCACGAGAAATACGCCATTGCGTTTTTAAATTCAATCCTTTTATATTTAAACACAATATAACATAAATGTTTCTGGTATTCATAATTCATCCCATAATTTATAAAACCATTTAGATATAATGCAAAATGTAAAATCGTAATTTGGAAGTGTACGATTACATTGTTGCTTTGTGAACCCCGGACGCACGTACGATCGAGATCGCCATTTTTTATTTACTTTGCCGGTTCAGTTTCGGAGACCTTGTAAAGAAAATCAAAAGGTGAGTTTATAAAGTACTGTTTTCGAGAAGTAATAGTGAAAAGTGTTCCTTATTAACAGGTGAGTGTCATTTTATATGGAATTCGCGTTATCCATGAGTCTTACAAAGTATTTGTTGAAAATAGAATCCACAAGAAAGTTTCGTGTTTGTTCACTAACTTTCGACAAAGAATTACTGTCGACATTCAACCGCTTGTCTAACTTTCCAATCAGAAACTTATTCGAATAAGGAATGTCGATAAAAAAGGGGAATAAAGCTGATTCTTTATTGTTACATGTAGATTGTATGTTTTATACAATTTCTGAAACCATGCGGTCTAGTACATTCTAAACCATTCTTGTAATAATTTCTCGAACAGATATAGCAATTTTATTTCTAAACTACTTGGTCAGTACAGACCTAGATCATGATATGTTTAATAATTGAAAGTTATATCTTAGGCCACGAAAGATAGAAAAGCCGACCGCCCGGCGGAGCCGAAGTACCTACCTACCTACCATCTAATCCGTACGAGCTGCGTTACCACGACCCTGTGCACGAATTCCACGACCGAAAAGCAGTAACCACAGGTATGATTTGTTATTTTGGTAACTGTACTATAAAACCAAAGCAATGTTATCCATGAGCAAGGCATAAGAAAAAATATTTGGTTATTTCCATCTAATGGCCGCGAGTACCTAAATTAGAAGCGTATGGATATATTGTGTACTTAAACATATGGTATACGTTTGAAACGCAAGTAATACGAGATTTTCTTTGTCGCTGGGTTTATTACTTGAGGTTAAATTAGAACTTTAACTTATAATTTTGCATAGATGGCCAAACGTTCAACTCAATGGATAGTGTTCGAATGGTGCAAACTAGATGGCGCTGTTACACCATTTTATATATTTGAATACTTTGATATGAGATATCAGTGGCTTATGATTGTCATTTGACAATTATAAGTTACTGATACTTACTGGTTACTGAGTTTATGAATCTATACAGCTTTGAATAAGGGGAGGCAATAGTAGTGTGTAGTGATTTACACACACATTGGTGTTTTTTCAATTAAGATCAGAGCTGGTGGTGAATTAAATTATTGTGTCATGTTTCTATAGTTAAGCCGAACTTAATAACAAATCATGTGAAGTTTCATTGATAATGATGATGAAGTTAAACAGTTACTCATAAAGGTGTAAGAAGTATACAAGTTCATAACTATGATTGCCTTGTGTCTGTCTCTGTGTCATTACTTAACAATTCATATAATTATAATTAAAAAATAATAATAATAATAATAATAATAAAAAAAAAAGGAATGACAAGTTGAACCATTCTTTATTGAATTCAGATTCCA
This sequence comes from Aethes cnicana, assembly GCA_963971205.1. Classification (NCBI taxonomy): domain Eukaryota; kingdom Metazoa; phylum Arthropoda; class Insecta; order Lepidoptera; family Tortricidae; genus Aethes; species Aethes cnicana. The sequence goes on along the minus strand of OZ020279.1, from coordinate 14,186,205 downwards.
TAAGGAATGGCCATGCTAATTAGTAGTGTAATAACGAGACATGCAATATTTTTGGGGATTATTTATTTCTTGATTGACCTTGTCAATTACCTACCGAATTTTCTATTCTAAACTTTACAGATGCTTTCACCATGGAAAACATATTACTTACTAGACTGTCAGTGTTTGCCAAAGAAATAAAGAGTATCTCAGATAAATCTCTCACCCTGTGCCGTCCGTGGAAAGATGAATTTCTTGCAACTGCTAGGATCACTGCGGCCCAGCTGCAATCTGTTCTTAACAGGTTCAATACTGACTTGTATCAGTATTTTAATATTTCAATGGATCCGAATGCAGACGAAATATCAAACTTTACATCAATTCAATTGGAGGGAGAAGAAAATCTAGCCGAACTCAACACCCACATTCAGTCGAAGAGTGATGAAGTAACAAAATCAAGCGCAGCAACCAGCAGCTACACAACTAAATTACCCCAACTACAATTACCCGAATTTTCTGGGGACATTTTGGAGTGGCACCAATTTTGGGATCAATTCTGTTCAAATATTGATCAAAGAGACCTTAGCGACGTCGACAAACTTCTATACCTCAAAGCATCACTGAAGGGCGAGGCAAAAAGAATAATTGATGGATTAGACACAACTAACAGAAATTATAATATAGCTGTCTCCACACTTAAAGAACGATATGGCAAAGAGGAACAAATTATCGACGCCCACTACTCTAAGTTATACAAAATAAAAAGGGCTCAGCAGGTCTCAGAGTGCCGGGAGACGTTAAATGAAATAGAAAGGCATCTCCGAGTTTTGAAATCTTTAGGGGAAGATACCAATCACAACCATCTGAGGTTCCTAATTATGGAGAAGTTCCCTGAAGATATCATATACGAGATGAAGATGAAACTGACTAGCCAATCTATCGAGGCAATGCGAAGCCAATTGGATAAAATCATTACAGCTAGAGGAGATGCAAATAGAATCACTAAAGAAAATAATCCTAAAGGTGGTGCGACGAGTTACACCGTAGAAAATTTACATGTGAAAGAAGAAAGGGGCAATGTACAAGAAAATAAGGATAAATTCAAAAGACGGTTTCACCCCAACTCTGCTAAATTTAATAAAGAACATAAAAAATTCAAAGGGGGCAACGCCACAAAGAAGAGAACATTTGAAAATAGGGGAGGAAAGGATCAAGGTCCATCTCACAATAAAAAGAGGAAACTGTCATGTATATTCTGTAAAGAGAATCATTACAATGACCTCTGTGATAATGTCAAATCTGTTCAGGACAGAAAGGCAAAACTACAAGATCGCTGTTTCAATTGCTTGGGACGTGGACATCGTGCGAACAACTGCACACGTAAGAAAACTTGTGTTCACTGCAAGAAATTTGGCATCCACAATAGAGCAATTTGCCCAAAGAAAGCCTCAAATTTAAATGAACCTACAAGAGTAATGCTTAACAATAGTGGTGCTACAATATTACAAACAGCGGTAGCAACCGTAATAGGGCCATCAGGGTGTTCCAAAAAGTGTCGCATCTTGATGGACTCTGGTAGTCAGAGATCATACGTCACAGAACAAATCGCAAGAGAATTGAAATTAATAGTTGAAGAACAAAACCATTTATTCGTGTTCACGTTCGGAGCCAAAGAACCACAGGAGATAGACAGCCCATTAATTAGACTAGATCTAGCGACAAAATTAAACCAAATGAAGACTTTATATGCAAATGTTGTACCTTCTATTAAACACACGGCATTCCACATAACAAACAAGCTTACAAGGAACTTTCCTATGAAGGAAGATATTCACTTGCAGACGACGGATCGTTGTCAGACCGCGTCGACATATTAATTGGCAATGATTATTATTATTCATTAATGTCGACACAGAAGGTACAAATTGAAGAAAATTTATATCTTGTCGAATCTGAATTGGGATGGATACTCACTGGGAGAATCTCGCCAGACAAGTCTCACGGAGAGTTATCTGTTGTCACATATTTTCAATCATCTTGTGAAACGAGACTGACACATCCAGATCCACCGTTAGACAATGGAAAGTTACAGTGTTTATGGGATTTGGAAACCATTGGGATAACAGATTCACCGAAGCTTGATCGTGACGAAGAAGACAACAGATACTTTGTGAGCTGGCCTTGGATTGAATACCCGCCGGATTTACCCACCAATTTCGGATTGGCATATGGTCGCCTGGTAAATTTACTGAAACGACTAGATTCAGAAATATTGGTAATTTATAATCAAACTTTAAAGGAACAATTAGATAAAGAAATCATAGAACCGGTTCCTATACAAAGCAATTTCGAGCATCCTATTCATTACTTGCCACATCATGGAGTATTCTCACCTGGAAAATCAATTCGAATTGTATACGATGCATCGGCGAAGACGAAAAACAACAAGAGCTTGAATGAAGTATTGTACAGAGGTCCAATTTTACTAGAAGACTTAACCGGATTGATCATCAAGTTCAGATGTTATGCTATAGGCATAACGGCAGACATAGAGAAGGTATTTCTACAGATAGGTCTCAAAGACAAGGATAGAGACGTCACAAGATTCCTATGGTTGAAGGATATCTCACAACCAGCCACAGAGAATAACGTCATTCATTTAAGATTCACACGTGTTCCATTCGGCATAATATCGAGCCCATTTCTACTAAATGCTACCATCAAACATCACCTCTCTCAGAATGTGAAAGAAAACGTAAGGAAGGCAGCGAATGACATATATGTTGACAATGTTGTTACTGGTACAAATAATATAAAAGAAGCGACAAAATTTTATGAGGAGGCAAAGGAGGCATTCGATCAAATTTCAATGAACTTGAGAACCTGGAGCTCTAACTCCAAACAGTTCATGGCTCAAGCTCCGGATAGCTGCCCAGATAAAGTAGTGAAAGTATTAGGTCTAGACTGGAAGCTGCAGGATGACACACTCAGTCTTAGGATAAAGACCGTCAACAATACAAACACTAAGAGAGGAATTCTAAAAACAGTTGCATCAATTTTCGATCCCTGCGGTTACACTGTACCTATAGTGTTACCTGCCAAACTTTTATTACAGAATTTATGGAAAATGAAACTTAAGTGGGATACACCTTTATCACAGGAGATGACAGAAAAATGGAAAGCAATTCAAGAAAACCTGGTCGATATTAACGATATTTGTGTAGAAAGATGTTACACAAAAAATCGTCAAAACTGCCAGCTACATTGTTTTACTGACGCGTCAGAAAAGGCTTATGCCGCTGCAGTATACATTCGTCAAGGAAAAGAGACCAAATTTGTCATAGGAAAATCGCGTCTGGTCCCTGTAAAAGATCAAGACAGACTAAAAATACCACGTTTGGAATTACTGGGTGTCCTCATCGGGAGTCGCTTGATTCAGTTTACACTTCAGTTTCTTGAGAACAATATAACTGAGCAAATTCTATGGACTGATAGTCAAATTGTTATTGACTGGTACAATTCAGATAAACTGTTAACACCATTTGTATCGAGAAGAATACAAGAAATTAAAAAGAATAAGAATCTGACTATACGTTATGTGCTATCTCAACAGAATCCTGCTGACGTAGCAACTCGTCCTACAAGCTCCAAGGAAGATAAGAAAATTTGGTTAGCAGGACCAACCTTCCTGCGAGAACACCCGTTAAAGTGGCCTACTAGAACTAAAAGAGATATTTCCTTTGTGGTCGGGGAGGGTCTTCCGAATATAGAAACGTCAGAGGAAGGATTTCCCAGCAATATGGACGAAAATAGAGAGGAAATTGTTAGTGAAGACTCTTCCATGCCAGAAGTAAATAAAGAAACAAATACGAGTACAGTAGATAACGTTAATAATCCCTTACAAGTAGTAAAGGATCTTCAGTTAAAACATTTTAAAGAAGAAGTTGACGGAAAGAATACAAGTTTGTCTCGAAATCTGGGTCTGTTCAAAGACATAGATGGTCTGCTGAGGTGTAAGGGTAGATTGAAATATGCGACGTGGTCCTTCGATAAAAAGTATCCGGTACTTCTACCTAAACACTGCGACTACAAATTCCCTTATCAAGGAAACGCATGAGAAAAACTATCACGTAGGGGCTAATCACACCTTGAGTATCATAAGAGAATCTTACTGGATACCTCAGGGTAAGAGTAAGGTTCAACAGATTTTGAAGAAATGTCCAAGATGTGTGAAACATGGTGGTGGACCCTTTCGACTCCCAGCTACACCTGCTTTACCTCCTGAAAGAGTAAATTTCAGCAGCCCATTTACCTTTACAGGACTTGACTATCTAGGACCTGTTCTAGTTAAAAATGGAGGTACGACAAGTAAAAGGTGGATATGCCTCTTTACTTGTCTAGCCGTCCGTGCAATCCATTTGGAAGTTGTCCAGGATTTGACTGCTGAGGAAGGATTACTAGCCTTAAGAAGAATGATAGCTACAAGGGGTGTACCAACGATCATAACATCCGACAATGCTTTACAATTTAAACTCATCGCAGACGTTCTATCGAAACCATACTGCGTGAAAACCAAGATCTGAAAGAAATTTATCCCGGAGCTCACGCGCCGTGGTACGGAGGTTTTTACGAACGATTGGTAGCTCTAGTAAAGCATTGCATGAAGAGAACTCTCCATAAACATCTACTAGGAGATAGCCAGCTATCGACTGCTATAAAGGAAATAGAAGCTGTGATCAACTCTCGACCTTTAACGTGTGTAGACTCTGAATTGGAACACATACTTAAACCATCGGACTTTCTTAGTGTAGGAAAGTGCATTGAGATGGAATCAGCAAACGATGAATCTTTAGTACAAGGTACTACGACAAAATTAGATTTGGTTAAAAGCTGGAAAAGAGCACGCGTGATGCTAGAAGAATTCAAAGATATGTTTAACAACCGGTATCTGCAAAGTCTACGGGAAAGATATAATCACTCTCACAAGGAACCACGGGTGACTTCTGGAAGGATCCCTACAGAAGGTCAGATTGTCCAAATCAAAGGCGACAGAAACCGAGAAAACTGGAAGGTTGGAAAAATTATCTCTTTAATTAAAAGCGCAGATGGAATGTGTAGAGTGGCAAAAGTGAAAGTAGGAAACACTGTATTCACGAGATCCATTGCCCACTTATATCCTTTAGAATTGGAATCCAATGATAACTACAATTTCAATTTAAGTGCTGACTCGAGCCAAGAAGATATGGTTGTTAATAACAACACAAAACTTCCTGTTGTTATAGTAAACGATACAGTTGAAGATAGTACTACATTAAAGGAAACCAATGGAAATGTTACAGGCCAGGCTATGGATGTAACAGAAAATGACACGGATATGACTACAAAAATTACGGACAGGGTGGATGAGAATATTGAGGATAAAGGCGATGACTCTACTAGTAATGGCACAGTAGTACCAAATAATGGTGACGCACTTGACAACTGCTCCAATATAATGAGCAAAGAAAACACAGAAAATCAGTCTAGTGAGGGTAGGCAAAGGCGAGCCGCGGCGGTCCAGGCCATGGAGAAAATACGGGAGTGGAACCGCCTCATCAAGACAATCTTGACCACAAGAAGTTAACCCACTTCCCGAGCGGGGAGTGTCGTGACAGACGTCACGAAAATTCATCTGTGGCAACATTTAAGTTCCCGCCAACTGGCGAGTAATATATATGGTGAGATGTCACTGATTTTCATTTCACTCAGTAGTATTAGTTGCAGTTTAAATGTGAAGTGCTGAGTTGAATTTGTCCAGAACTCCTTGCTTCCAAAGCTAAGTACTTATAGCTAAGTATAAGTAGAGAAACTAAGTATATCTGAGTAAATAATATGAGCTAAGTATGATTATCGAAACTGACCAAGTACTTTTAACCTTAAGTATGTTTGGAGATGGTGTCTAAGTAATCTTCCAATATACCTACTGATACTGTTAATTTATGGCCCTCCACCAGGCTCCCAGTCCAAGATGACATTGGTTAATCATGTTACTCTGATGCAGTTCAGGCTTGCCAATCCAGGCTGAGGTTGGGCAATCAAATACATAATTATCTGCTAAAGGCCAAGCGGACAACCCATTATGAGACTGGTTAATCATTCACTGCGGTGAAGGCCAGTTGCCCAGCCCCGGGTGTGGCTGGTTACTACAGGTTCCCAATCCAGGATGTGATTGGGAAAACAAATACTTAATTTCTGGTGGAGGTGAGTCGCTCAACCCAGGATGTGGCTGGGCACTACACTACTACAATAACTGGTGGACGACCGGACTCATACAAAGATACTTACTTAATAAATCATGATTTTCGGATGCATCCTATAAAACTTCTCTGACAATATCTATATCTAGGTAGGCCGTGGCTATAAAGACCCTGACGAGTATCAGGGTCAGGTTGGACTTAGGGCTCCGAGCATTTGGAGTCATATTCTAATTTTCTCTACAGATGGTGTAAATAGACAAAGTGCCGAATATCTGGGTGTGCATGGTGCTTGCAGTGCTGGACTGCTCATAGAATTAAATCAAAGGTATGAAATATTTTCACTCAATTATTTTCAATGCTGAGGGTAATAAATTTCGGGAACCCCTCAAACAATTACAAACCCACATACGTTTCCCGACAACAGATGCCCATCAGCAGCTTGTAATTTTCAAACGCCTGAAGCGATTTTACGAGGAAGAACTGATCTAACAAGATTAAGAGTATTCGGAAGCAAAGCTTGGGTAGTAACGATGCCCAGAGGAGACAAATTGGATGCGAGATCTAAAGAAATGAGAATGGTTGGATATAGTCCAAATGGATATCGACTTTGGGATCCAGAATCAAACAAAATTGTGATATCACGTGACGTACGATTTGATGAGGACGATATTATGTACAATGAAATTAACACAGAAACCAATAAACAAGAACAAGAAAACAACTACAAGTATGAAGACGATGAAGAAGAAAAAACACCTAACAGTAAACAAGAAACAGAACAAAACAATATTCAAGAAGAGATTAAAAATAACAGGGAAGAACAAAGTCAAAGAAATGAAGACCAAGTAAATGAAGAAGATCATGAGCAAGAGCCAGTAAATCAAAGACCAAAGAGAACAATAAAATTACCAAAAATATATGAAGATTATGATCTTGAAGATGAATTCCACGATGCAAACATAGTTTTTTGTGTGTTAACTGATGACGATCCAAAAACTTATAAAGAGGCAATAAACAAAGGACCAGATTGGCAAAAGGCAATAAGCAATGAAATAGAATCATTGAAAGAATTAGAAACATGGAAAGAATCAGAATTGCCAACAGGAAAGAAAGCGATTGATACCAAGTGTATTTTTACAACTAAACAGGATGGACGTAAGAAAGCACGTTTAGTAGCAAAAGGTTTTCAAACCGATGATATAAACAACGTATACTCACCAGTTGCAAGAGTATCAACTATTAGAATGATGTTTAGCCAAGCAGTTCAAGAAAATTATCCAATAAAACAATTAGACGTACAGACAGCATTTTTGAATGGATATCTGAACATAGAGGTGCACATAAAACCACCAGAAGGAGTGAAAGTTACAAATGGCAAAGTTTTAAAACTACAAAGATCTTTATACGGACTAAGAGAAGCTCCGAAATGTTGGAATGAAAGATTTCATAATTATATTATAACACAAGGATTTGAACAATCCAAACATGATTATTGTTTATATTCTAAAACAAATGTATGGTTACTTTAATGGGTTGACGATATTTTATTAACAGGCAAATCAATGGAAATAACAAGAACAATATCAAAACTGAAAGAAGAATTCAAAGTGAGAGAATTAGGCGAAATTAGTGAATATTTAGGAATGGAAATATCTAGAGAAGATGAATCACTAAAGATAAGTCAAAGAAAAATGATCAAGAAAGTGTTAGAGAAATTTGGTATGGAGGACTGCAAGGGAGCTCAGACGCCTATGGAACAAGGAACTCCAGAAACAAAAGATGAAAAAATAGATGATGTTCCTTATCGAGAGTTAATTGGATGTCTCTTATACATAGCAACAATTTCACGTCCAGACATCACATTTGCTACATCTTATCTAAGTCGTTACTTAGATAATCCAACGAAGACACTATGGATTGCAGCAAAGAGAGTTTTACGATATTTAAAATTTACCTGCAACAAAAGTCTTACATATAGGAAGAGTGTAGAAAAAGAGCTACTGTGTTACACCGACGCCGACTGGGCCTCCGACAAGGAAACGAGGAAAAGCGTGAGTGGTTCTGCTATTTTTCATAACGGTAATTTAGTATCTTGGTTCACAAAGAAGCAACAAACCGTTGCTTTGTCTTCAGCAGAGACGGAGTACGTGGCAGCGTCCATGACAACTTCAGAAATGGTCTACTTAAAAGGTATACTCAGTATTTTTATATGTAGTAATATAAAAACGTATTTATTGGTAGACAACCAAAGTGCTATCAAAATGATAGAATGCAATGAAAACAGCATAAGAACTAAACGCATAGATATTAAATATAATTTTATTAAGGATCATTTTAATAACAATTTATTTTCACTAAAGTATGTGCCTACAAACGAAAACATTGCTGATATTTTTACAAAGTCTTTAGGAGTAATAAAACATAATATTTTTGTAAACAAATTAAGAATTATGTAGGTAGCAATACAGCATTAAAACAAAAGTACAGGTTGTAACAGTCTGTACAGGGTGAAACATAATTGATGTTTTTAGTTGATGTAAATGAATTACTTTAAGTTGCTGTAATTAAGAATTTTCGAAGTATAAACTATGTAAGTACCTATGTAATGTATTTACACTGTATAAACACTAATAATAATGTATATATATGTAATATGTTAGAGATATGAATTTAATTTTTGTTAGTACAATATTAACAGCTAAAGCAAGTTAATCTTGAGGGGGAGTGTTGAGGTTGAATATTCACATAGTATTCACTATGGTACGAATTGTTTCGTCTGCATTGACATGCGACAACCAAAAGAATAAGTCTCAATGAAAGAATGTTATTGTGTAGCTCTGCAATGGAAAAGTGAATTGAATATAATATTATACCACGCACGCAGTGTTTCTCTCACAGCATACACATCAAAAGCGCCTCCATTATTTTTTACTCTTTTTTGCCAGACTATACTTAATCTAAGTTTATTACAAACTAGCTGTTGCCCGCGACTTCGTACGCGCGTAAACATTAAAATGTAAAAATCCCAATTTTTCCTGTCTCCAGGGGATTTTTGAGAATTCCTCTCAAAGTGCTCCCCTACATTCCTCAAGGAACCTACATGCCAAATTTCAGTTATCTACAGGTGGTTTGGCCTGTGCGTTGATACATCAGTCAATCATTTGCCATTTAGGCTGGGCGCATACCTACCTACGTTAGGTTTCCGATTGCAGTTTTCATATTAGGAATTCAGATTTGGAAACCGAAAGGCGCACTTTTTATACAAAAGGTTCAACATGGCGCACACGTTCTGACTTCTTCCGTATCTACGGAAAAATAACCTAATGACGTCACTCATTCGATTCGGAAGGCTGGGCGCAAACGTAAGGTTTCCGAATGCGGTTTTCAGATTCGGAAACCGAAAGGCACTCTTTTCATACAAAATATTCAACATGGCGCACAAGTTCTGACTTTTTCTGTAAAAAAAATTCTGAAAAAAAACCTAATGACGTCACCCATTCGGTTCGGAAAGTCTGCCGCGCGTTCGGTTCGGAGGGACGGAAAAAAATGTAATGACGTCACTCCGAACGCACCGTTCCCATACATTTTGTTTGAACCACCGCGCATGTTCGGAAATTTTCAGATCAGGAGAGTTCGAATCGCGTCAACGATGTTCAGTGTAGATGTGTATTTTTCTGTTAACGGTTTGTTCTACACGTTTGCATCAATTCGTCGTCGTCGTCCAAAACGCGTTTCTACGAAAGCGGACCTCTACGCACTGACGGCAAGAAACCTAAGGCTGTTTTTTACACCTCCGCCGCGGATTCGAAACAACGGTACCGCTGAACATTTGCCATCGTTTGTCCTTATACACATCTTTCACGCCGTTCACATCTCCGCTGCGGAACTGAAATAGCGGTTTGAACGCGGAGATGTGAGCGGCGTCAAGGATGTGTATAATGGACAAACGATCGCAAATGTTCAGCGGTACCGCTGTTTCGAATCCGCGGCAGAGGAGCGAAAGTTTATTCTTATTTAGAACCATTAAAAAAGCAAAAGCCATCAATTCGTCGTCGTCATCCAAAGCTGGGCGCATACGTTAGGTTTCCGAATGCGGTTTTTAGATTAGAAATTCAGATTTGGAAACCGAACGGCACTCTTTTCATACAAACTGTATGAAAATGACGAACATGTTCTGACTTTTTCCGTACGAAAAAAAAAACTTGATGACGTCACCCATTCGGTTCGAAAAGTCAGCCACGCGTGACGGGTTTCCACGGCTGCGTTCCAAATCACGCTCAGAGCGCTCACAGCACCTTGCATCCTTCTTTCTCTTTTAAGTCTGCTCCAAGAGGAAAAAGGATGCAAGGAGGATGCAAGGAGCTGTGAGCGCTCTGAGCGCGATTCGGTACGCAGCCCATGAAAGCGGACTTCTACGTTCTGACGGGAACAAACCTAATGAAATAAACCGAACACCTGCGCTAGGCGTTCGGAATTCCGAGTCACAATCCCTAATGTGAAAACCGCATTCGGAAACCTGACGTATGCGCCCAGTCTAACGCGCCCTTCCCATAAATTTCGTTTGAACCACCGCACACGTTGGTCGGAAATTTTCAAATCAGAAGGGTTCGAATCACGCCTACGCTTTTTAGTGTAGACGTGTATTTTTTACTAACGGTCTGTTCTACACGTTTGCAAAATGTGTGGACCCGAAAATTTTATAATGTATGCCAATATATTTTATTTATTCTTATTTAGAACCACTAATTCGTCATCGTCCTCCGAAACGCGTTACCACGAAAGCGGACCTCTACGTACTGGCGGAAAAAAAAAACTAATGTAAAAACCGAACCTCTACGCTAGGCGTTCGAAATCGTTCTGGCCTCGACTTTATTTTTTTTCGTAGATGACTCGACCCACACTTATCGCGGATAACTCGGCCCGCGGGTCCAGTTGACTACTATTTTACCGGTAAGGGTCTACTCAGTCCGTTAGGTCAAAGGTGTGAAGCAGGTTAGGTTCGTTAGTTAGTTCTATATAAGCCCGAAGGGCAAACTACCTAGAAATAGGGGTCCCGCGTAGCGGGGACCCGTCGACCCAGTTACATTCCTAAGTCTTTGCATTAGACATACGGGGACTGGACGTTCGGGGCAATGGACATTCGGGGACTGGACGTTCGGGGCAATGGACATACGGAGACTGGACGTACGGGGAATTGGACATTCGAGGCCAGAATGTAATTATGTAGTTCCAGTCATTAGTTACTATATACTTCCATGTAAGCAATGCATATAAGTATAACACGATGATTGTTAACACGTCTCTCACGGTGAAATATTAATAATCCTTGTTCTTTTTTATTGTGCTGGCCACGGCTGGTACTGGCCAGTATGCCCGACACGGGACAAATAAGTTATTATAAAAGAAAGCATAAAACCTCTTTCCTGACTGTTGAGCTGAGGAAATTAAAATGTACCGCTACCTTAGAAAAAGAACATAACATAGAAGCCAGGCTAAAAGAGTAATATGAGATAATATATCCATCCTTACTTTCTTATGATTACATCAATGTGTTAGAAAAAGATGCATATATAGAGCTCTACTTCGAAATAACGTAGGTGGTCACTGGTTTCATAATTTGCTAGTGATGTGTTGTGTCGGCTTTTTGTATCGATAATTATAACAAACTAGCTTTTGCCCGCGACTTCGTTCGCGTGGAAATTCACACTAAATCCCTTTTCTCGGGAATGTATAGAAATAATAAGTCTGTAAAAAAAGTCGCGCCCGTAACATTTAAATTTTCTGCGCATACGAAGTTGCGGGGAAAAGCTAGTTAAAAAATAAATAAAATGACAAGTCGAGTTTAGTCGAGGGGTCTAACTAAATTGATCCAACAACACAACCGATTTATAAAAATATTGTCTGTACTTATGGAGGCGCCTTTTTGGAATTAGAAGAGGCCGATGAAAAGGAGAAAGTGAAAGGCTCATGCGCACTTACCTTGTTTTTTACACACCATATCCATATCAACAAAAACACGGTATATATATATATAATTATTTATTTGTTTATATATAAATATACATATCACTACATTTACACTAACTATGATACTATGTAACTGTTATATATTTGTGTTTATATTATGTAACGCTAATATTTCTTATTTATTTTGTTTTTCTTCCATTTGGTCCTTAATTAGACACCGCCCATGGCGCCCATCATTCGTATTTCTTCCACTTTCTCCACTTTCCAAAGTATAACTGGAAGAGATCGCTGTTTAGCGATAAGTCCGCATGTTGTTACCTGTAAACTGTGTATTTATTATGTTTCTTCTGTTTGTTTATGGTGTTCAATAAAGAGTAGGTATTGTATTGTAACTACTATTACTACTAGTATTAGACTTAGACTTATTGTATTATAATATTAAAATGAATTAATGAATGTTGAGGAACTGAGGAAGATATGCTAGGATAGAAGCAGGTGGCGTTCTGTGGTATCTGCCTACCCCAACGGGAAACAGCCGTTAGTTTATGTATGTTTGTGTATATACACTAACTAGATATACATAATACAACTACGTATAATCATTTGAACAACGTTACCATGTCAGTATCTGACAAATTTAATATTGGTATAGCATCTGCCTTCAGTCGCCTATATTTTAACTTTTCATTTGGTTCAAAAGAATCTGGTGTAAAATGTTTGGAGCAAATGCGACTATGTGTGTTCCAACTCCAACCAGATCTTTGGATACTTTTCATCCATTCATTTCTCATTTGTGCATTCTTTGGAAATCTGTAGGTAACAATTTTGTTCAGGCTTGTTATCTTACTCAAAAAAGAAATATAAGTAATACATTATTTTGAAATATTCTATAAATATACATTTTCTTTATCAAAACCTTTATTTTATAAATTATGATACCACATAATAATATTTAAGTCTTATTCCCATATGATAACATTATCGACATTTATTTATTGTGTGAATGTCGATAAAATACACATCACTATCGAATTTAATCAGTAAAACCCCATATGCAAATCAAATACTTTATTAGCCATTTATTTAATAAGATACATGAACCTCCAAGCAAAAAACGTCCGCCATTCCTATCAACCACAGACAGAGAGAAAAAAGGAAACGGATGTCACTTTGACAGCTCCATGAAGCACAGTAATTCCGATATCCCCGCTCAAGATCAAGTTTTTTTTTTGCAAATAAGCTTGAACTTGCAGAATTTAATAAACTAGCAACACTCATGAGCTGTCATAATGACATTTGACATTGACAACTAACTTACCTAAATTTAAGGTTATGATTACGACAACAAAAGAAACTGAAATCTCTGAAATTCACAACATTAGTTTACAAACAAAAATAGTTAAAACTAAATACAGTTGCAAACTGGAAACAATATCTAATTTAATCCGAGACATTCACAGAAATAGTTATGTTTGATATGGCACAATGATTTTGTAAGTATATCTGCTTTATTTTCATTAGTACACACATATTTCAACGTAATTAAACCTTTGTTTACAATATCCTTGATGAAATGAGCTTTAATGTCAATGTGTTTTGACCTTTTACTATTTTCATAACTTTCAATCATTTTAATTGTACTTTGATTGTCAATTAACAATGAACAAACTAAGTTTTCATCACAATTTAAATCTTTTAACACTTGTCTAATGTAAACTGTTTCACTTACAGATAATGATGCTGCATAATATTCGGACTCAGCTGTGGACAGTGACACTGATGACTGTTTCTTGGAGCTCCAGCTGACCAAGTTGCCTTGATGGAATATTGCAACTCCACTGACACTCTTTCGATCCATTGGCTCGGACCCCCAATCAGAATCTGAAAAGGCTATTAAATTATTAGTGTTTTCCTTTTTCTTTTTATATACTAATCCTTTTTCCTTTGTTTGTTTCAGGTATCTGAGTATTCTCTTTGCGGCTTTCCATAGAGTTGGTGTTGGACGATTCATGTATCTACTCAAGAATCCAGTAGCATAAGCTATGTCTGGCCTGCTGATTGTAGCCAAATACATGAGAGAGCCTATGAGTTCTCTGTAAGGGATGTTATCCATCACTTCTTCATCTTCACTTATTTTCAGTCCAACCTCCATTGGTGTATTGCATCCCTTGCAATCTTGCATTTTAAATTTGAATAAAATCTTGTCTATTATTTGTTTTTGTTTTATTTGCATTCCATCCTCAGATAGTGTTATTTCCATGCCTAGAAATTTGCTGATAGTTCCCATATCTTTAGCTTGAAATTCTTCTTTTAATTTTTGTATTATATTCTGTCCATCTCCGATCACTAGTATGTCATCAACAAATATGAGTATGTATACATTTTTTCCAGTATATAAGCAAAAGTCACTTTGTGATTGTATAAGTGCATTCTCAGTTAAGAATCGATTGAGCTTTTCGTTCCAACATCTTGGTGCTTCTTTTAGTCCGTATAAAGCTTTTCTGAGTTTTAGAACTTTTCCTTCTTGTTTCTTTTGTACTCCTTCGGGATATTTAATGTATATGTCTGTGTGTAACTCCCCATTTAGGAAGGCTGTGGGTATATCCAACTGTTTGATGTTTAATTCTTCTTGAACTGCTTTATTTAAAAATAATCTCACTGTCGTCATCCTTGCTACAGGTGCATAAACATTTTGAGAGGTCTCTTCTTGAAAACCTTTAGCCACTAGTCTGGCTTTCTTAGTGTTGTCTGCTTTGGTGCGGAACACCCATTTTGTGTCTATTGCTTTCTGACCCTGCGGTAAATCACATTCTTCCCATGTTCTAAGCTTTTCATGTGCTTCTAGTTCCTTCTCTATAGCTTTTGACCATCCTTTTTGTATAGCGTCCTTGTAGCTTATAGGATCTTCTGTTATTAAAGCAAATGCTATGTTTGTCATGTAATAGTCGTCATATTTCTTAGGTAGCTTTACTTCTCTTCTTGCGCGCTCCTGTTCCTGGCTTGCTTTTGTGCCTTCTGCTGGTTCTAATGTCTTGTCCATGTTTGTCATATCAAGTGTAGAGTCATTCGTATTTGACAGTTCTTCCTCTTCATTTTCATCATAGTGTATAGTATGAGTAACTTTGTCATCTTCATATCTATAGCTTGATTCATCAAATCTCACATCTCGCGAATCAATAATCTCGTTTGTCTTTGGATCCCATAGTCTGTAGCCTGAGCCACAATAACCGATCATAATTAATGGCTTCGCTCTGGGCTCCAGTTTTCCAGGCCTCGGTAGAATTACACTCCAAGCCTTTGCACCAAATACTCTCAGTTTGTCTATGCTGTACTTGCCATACCATATCCTGGCAGGTATGTCTCCTCGAAGAGCCTTGGTTGGTGATCTATTTATGGTATATGCAGCGCATCTTAGTGCCTCACCCCATAGGTGTTTAGGAAGATTTGTTTCTAATAGCATAGCTCTGACTTTATTTAATAGAGTTAAATTCATTCTTTCACATATTGAATTTTGCTGCGGGCTGTATGCACATGTTGTTTCTTGAATTATTCCCTGTTCTTCATAGAATGATGTAAGTTCATCATTTATAAATTCTCCTCCTCTGTCAGTTCTTATTCTCCCAATATTTATACCATTATTTTTCAGTATTTTTACATATCTCATTATGTAGTTCTTTGCTTCATTTTTAGAATGTAATAGGTGTACCTCCATAAAATGAGAATAATCATCAATTATTGTTAAATAGTATTTTTCATCTTCTTGTGTAGCTGGGTTAACTGGTCCTCCAATGTCACAGTATATTAATTGTCCAATTCTTTTTGTTCTTGGTACTGGAATATCATTAAATGGGCTCCTGCAGGCTTTTGCTTCCATGCATATTGTACATTTCTCGTTAGATAATGGTAGCCCTAGAATTTTCATTCCACCATAATTTAGATGACCCATTCTTCTATGCCATAATAAATCACTTTCAGTCTTCTTTGCCATTAATGCTTCCTTTTTGATTAGATTCATTTTCAGTGTACACAGTTTTCCATCATTTTCTCCATATACTCTTATAGACCCATTGGTAATTATAGTTTCACTTTTATCAAAAATTACTTTCAAGCCTTTTTTATTCAATTTCACCACAGATAACAAATTATGGGATATTTGTTCCATTATCAGACAGTCTTCAATTGTTATTTCGATACCTTCACTTGATTTTCCAATTAACTTTCCTTTTTTATTAGTTGTTATAATGTTTCCATTAGCAATTTGAATTTTTATTGGTGAAATCTCCTGAACATTTTCTATATAATTTATGTATTTGTTGCTTATCATATGATGTGATGCTCCCGAGTCTATAATGAATTTGATTTCATTATTTTCATGTGAATTAACTGCTGGCGCTGTGTTTGCCTGTGCTGCAATAAATGAGATGGTGTCTTCGCTTTGGTTTTCACTGTCATGCGCTATGTGACTGGCATTCTGTGTTCGGTGCATTCGATTGTTACTCCTTCCTCGAAAGTTTCCTCTGCCCCTTCTTGGCTGATTATTATAGCTATGAGTCCTCAATGTTGTATTTTTTGGACAGTTTCGTGCAATATGATTTGGTTCCCCACAATTAAAACATTTGATTATAGCGCTTTGAAAAACATACTCCGGGTTTCTTGAAGTAGTCGGCCTTTGCGAGTTTTGTTTTAACTCTGCATCTAACAACTTTTCTTTAATAAAGTTAATCGTAAGTTCCGTGTTTGACATCTCCAAAGCTGTAACGAGCGGCTGATAGGCCTCTTCGACACTTAATAGTAATTGACATATCTTTTCTTTTTCTTCAATTTTCATACCATGCGCCTCAATGTCTGAAGTCAATTTTTCGAAGTTATTGAGGTGTTCTTGAATACTTTGCCCTTTTTTGCACTTTAAGTTCATTAACTGCTTTTTTAGATGCATTGAACTAAGGGTACTCTTTCTCACGAACGTGCTCTTCAATTTTTCGATCATGTTATAGGCGGTGGGCTCATCTTTTACATATTCTAGGTATTTATCTGGTAACGCTTGAATGATCAGATTGCGTGCTTTAGCATCTTCTTTCAATTGATCGGCATCTTTGCTGTTAACTTTGGTTTTGATTGTATCTCGAATGTTCTTTTCATCGAGTGCAATCTCCACGCGAAAGAGCCAATTCCCGAAATTCCCACTTTCCAACAATGGTATATGTATCGTATTATTCGCCATCTTTTCTATTTTCTTGTTTGCTGAAAAAAGAAACCTGCCCCACCCTATGTAACAAAAACTCGAGAAAATTTTACACGTGAACGGCCATTAAGCTTTTTATACTTTTTTTTTACGGGCTAATCTTTGTCGATCTGACTTACAAATGAGCTCTGGGCCCATAACCTATCGAATTTAATCAGTAAAACCCCATATGCAAATCAAATACTTTATTAGCCATTTATTTAATAAGATACATGAACCTCCAAGCAAAAAACGTCCGCCATTCCTATCAACCACAGACAGAGAGAAAAAAGGAAACGGATGTCACTTTGACAGCTCCATGAAGCACAGTAATTCCGATAATCACTATGAAGAAAAACTAACCTCCTAGAGTATTCAGGAAATAAGCAAATAAGCGGATACATCAATGTAAAACTGAATGAAATGATAAAATCTATAAATTACTAATACTGTTACATCATTTTAGGTTAGATCGTTGCCTTAAAAGATTCAAAAACAGTCTGAACTCACTTATGAAATGATATTCCTTGATCGTCATTTTCTTTTCTTCCTGAGTGGGATTTGCATCCTTCAACCACACAGGACATATTGCCTAAAGACACTAGGTATGCTAAAAAGCAACACCTTAAACGCTTCGCAGGGTATTCGCTGAAATAATACTAAAAGAACTTAATTTTACGGAGAGACACAGATCGCCAGCCAAAATAAATTGAGCCCGTATGACACGATCAAGTTATGTTGCGAACGTCACGACACCAAGGATGAAAGGTTAAGAACATTTTTAATTTGGTTAGGTTATAAGAGGTCCAAAAGAGGTCCATTTGACGTTTATTGAATTGAAATTAGTGACGACCCGTGAAATGGTAGTAACAAAATGCATATTACCGTTTCACTCTAACATATGTCAAAAGTAATTTGGGTTTCGCGAGTAAGATATATAGTACCAAGCTCTTCTTTTAGCCTGGCTTCTATGTTATGTTCTTTTTCTAAGACTGCTACAACAACATTCGAAATTTGAATACGATTTGCATTCTATTTTTCAAAATCAGTACAAATACATGCCTTATTTCATTGCTACAGATATCGAGCGTGTCGGCTTAGTGGCAAATGTTGTGGAAACTTGATCCAGAGTCCGCGGATCGATCCCGGTTATTCCTATCAGATTTTTTTATTTTTTGTAGTTTTTTTATAAAGTTTTTTTTATATATTTTCCTTTGATTTGATTGTTTTAGAGTCAAACGATTATATTTTAGAAAAACTATTAATATTGTTTTTATAATACTTTGAGCTTTGAGACGTTTCGGTCATACATCATAAGTATCTAGGTATCTACATTATAGCGCCCGCCATCTGTGGTGAGAAATCAATTTTGGTAAAACTTTCATACCTTATTACTTAAATTGTGTAACGAATATCCAAAAAAGCTGTAAACTGTTTTGAGAATACTTAATACAGTATCCAATTCTTAAATTAATACAACAAAATAATGAATAGTGTCGCTAGTAAGAGCATTTTGGTACGCAATATTTTTAACCTTTTTTATTAAAGTATTGATTAAAATATTCTTTAATGAAAAATTCCTCGGACAGGTATTTATTTATTTCTTTTGTAGAGTACTTTTGCCGAGTTTCATGATTGTAAGTCAATGCGTTATGTTTTTTTCACAGAGATCAGATACTATAGAGTACGGTTGTTCGTCCATTTGTATGGGAACCAAGCGTGTAACATTTTGCTTCGCTACGATGACGTCACGAGAGTAATTTAGTGATGGGCAACAAAAAATGCGCGACTCCGATTTAACAGCATCGATTGTCAAGCGGCTAAACGAAGATCTTTAGCATTTTTAATCGATTTACATATCGATAAAACAAGACAGAAAAATGATAATTCGTTTCCACAGCATAATGCGAAATAGTTTTAACACTTACACTTATTATTAAAACGAGTCTTTTTAAATTAAAGTACAATGCCTTGGTACCGCGGTAATTGTTACTAGTGTTTTACGATATCACGATGACGTAATTTAGGCAAGTTGGTTTTTATTTACTAATAATACCCAGAAACTTATGATTGTTCATATGCATAGCTTCAATGGAGGATTTGACAACATCTCTCTATCTCTTTCAAACTCACTTTCGAACTAAATTATGTTTACAGACAGACAAACAAACTAATCAAACAAACATCGGGACATGTGAAACTAAATAAAAGCTTGTAATAACAATAGATAAATGAAATACTGATCGTGTAACTCCATTCATAGTAGTAGGTCTATTCAAGTATTTCTGATAATACTAGCTGTTCACTTATTACCACGTTTTATAGCTACATTATAATATGCATTTTTATTATCATTTTTCTGTCTGATTTTAATCGATTATGAAATCGGCATTGAAATTAGCAGGTGCACATCACTATTGACAGAATAATGAGAAATCGGCCTGGAACGCGGTTGGTCGACGCCTCGAGAGTTTGGCTTGAATACTTTTACATTGCTGGTTTTCAATATGCGCAAGTTTGGCGCAACAGATTAAAGCCGCAATGGAAAACGAGCATTGGACACAAGGCATTCGCTACTAATTTGGTAAAACTAATAAAGAGCTACAAAATAAATCGTTTTCACAAAAATAACAGATATTTCAAGACAGAAAGTACTTACCGATGATAGGTAACACCCTGATGACCAACTCCACCAACGCTGGTGTTGTTTGTACACTTAATTACGGCACACTTAGTCATTTTCTTTTTTTGATGTGACGTTGCTCGCGGAAGGCGGTCGGAAGCGAACTGAGGTTAGAAGCGAGCAAAGTGGACATATTGTCTACTTTTTTCCACGCGCGGTATGTAAACTTTAGCATTCTATCTCGATCTGTGTTCTGTGGTTTTTTTCATACAAACTTCTCCCCTCATTTTTACCCTCTTCCGGTCAAAAGGTTAAGATTTTTTTAATCCTATGTTCTATTCTGGACTTGTCTTAACACGACTGTAAAAACCATATTTCAATTGGATCAGTAGTTTTCATGTGATGCCGGTTCAAACAAACAAATAAACAAACAAACAAACAAACAGACAAAAAATTTTAAAAGTACCAAATCGCTTTCAGTTACTTATTTTAAACCTCCCTAGTTAGTTTTTTTTGTAAATATATTCCATGTACAGATTTTTTGGTCTCTACAACTTTATTATATGTATAGATGAAATTATTCATTCGATTACACCATAAACTAAACTGCATTTGCTTATGTACGTATTTGGACAATTACTCTATGTTTTTTTATCTCAGTTTCCGCCTATGGAGGGTTGAAGTAAACGACACGTTTTCAATTGTTTCGCCATATAAATGCCATATAAGATTGCGCTCCTTACCAGGACACATTCCACACTCCATATTTCCGCCCCCGTCGTCTCTCGCCATCTTTGCTTTGCTCCTGTAGAACGTTGTATACGTAGAAATATTAATTCGGTATTCATTACTTGTGCCCTGAGACAATATTGTGTGTTAATGGTAAAGTTATTAAGGCCGTTCATAGACCCAGCTCAGCCGTCACTGTCACTCGTGGGACGAGTGAAAGAGAAAGCGCTACCCACAGAACGCCCGATTTAGTTAGTATTTACCGCGTTTTAATTTCTATAAAAATACCGTCTAAAAAATGGCATTTATAAAGCTGTCGATGTATGCATATAATATGGATATTTTTTGTGTTATAATTAGTTTTACACTGTTTGAAGAAAAGGGGCGTCTTACTGGACGAACGGTGGTTGTTGGTGAAGGATAAAAAATGCCATTTTCCAAAATACTGTATAATGCGTAATAAAAGTACAATATGTGCGCACGCGCTGTGCGACCGGTTTCGAGCCCAAGAATGACGAAGCCCACGCTTAGTGGCGGGGATGGTGTACAGTTGACCGTAGAACGCTGTATGCGTGTGTGGTACGGTGGACACATATGCTGGCGTTAACATGCTGGGGGGCCAGGCAGGAGGCTATGGTCCTCCACAGGAATCAAGCATAGGTGATTGCAGGCTTGTCTGCAAGTTTCGTTCACGAAGAATCACTCCATTGAAACAGGATGCACGATGATTGGATCAGTGTTGAAGACGTCAGATATATAAAGTTCATACTCATACTCATACATACTCATTATTGCTATGCCATGGTGTTTACAAGATGTTACATTTCACTTAAGTACTATGTCATGGACCCTGTTAGGGTGCAGCAAATATTAGAAACTAGACCTTAAATACTAGGTATACATGGGTATTGCACATTATTCTCTTCTTATAGCCATGTATGGATAGGGTGTGTGCGCGTGCGTGTGTGTGTGTGTGTGTATATATGAGCAGTGTAACGCCTGCAACAAGGCTCATAGCACTCACATCATCGCGCATTCGCGCAGCCGCGCCTAGCCGCGGCCGCCATTTGTACTTTTAGGCCGGAATTACACTGGTGAGTTTTACTTACGTAAGTCGCTTATGCGAGTAACTTACGGTAAAATTACGTGTGTAAATACCCTCATAAGTCACTTATCATAATTTCTTACAACTTGCGAATGTTGTAAAAATAACAAGTGTGAATAGGCTTGAGGTTGCTCACGGAAGCACTTCTCAACTTATCAAATCGAATGGATAAGTAAAGTACTTACTAAAAACTTTATTGTGGAAATGGCTATACAAACAAGGTCTGGATGCCGTTGGATGTGAAAAAATTGACATTTTCATATAAATATATAGTAAAAAAATAGAAGTACATATACGTAAATAAATAATCCCCCGTAGGTAAAATTCGAAGTGTTTTATATATAAGTCTCTCGCCTATCATTGGCCCTTTGAAATGTTTATATTAACCGACTTCAAAGAAATGAGGAAATTCTCAATATTTCGAAATCTTTTTAGGGTTCCGAACCTGAAAAGGTAAAAACGGAACCCTTATAGGATCACTCCTGTGTCTGTCCGTCCGTCTATCACAGTCGATTTTATCCGAAACTACTGGACCGATTGAGTTGAAATTTTAATTGCGTACGTAAATGTAAATTTGTGACCCAAAGACGGACATGTAACGAAAATAAATGAATTTTAAACATAGACCCTATTTTTAAAAATATTAATGATGTTTTTCAAACTATATCGTGTGACATATTAAATGAAAGTACTTCTTATGAAGATCTCAATTTTATTTTTATTTCTTTTTTGGTCAGTACTTTTCGAGTTATTTAAGAAAATAAGCGAAAAATGACCATTCCCCCCTCTCCCCCCCTTACCTCCGAAACTACTGGACCTAACGTTTAAAAAAAAATACGGAGGGTAATTATTGACCTATAGATTACAGGAAAATTATTAAAAAGTCCATGGTATTTGAAATATATCATATAAAAGAGGTTATCCTGTGTAACAGTTTGAAATTGACGTCGTTGAAAATAACTAAGGATCGGGACCCTCCCCACGCGAGTTTAACTCGTTTCTTGGCCGGTTTTTTTTTTTAATGTTTAGTACCTAGTTGTGAACCCATATCAATGATTTTCTTTTTATTTCAAAGATGATACCTACTTTCCAGCGGACCGACTGAAAATGACAAAGGTCATCCTAATTTAAACAAGTGTCAGAATATCAAAGAATATTAAAGAAAAAGCTTTTAAAATTGCCTTCGGTCCTCCATTCTTATTTCCAATAGGATTTCAAATGCACCTTGTTCCATTCTGCATTAGACAACCTCTTTGTTTAGTGGTATTTTATTACTTTTTACAATTAACTGCTGCTTTAACTTGCCTTTGAAACGGGATTTTGGATTCTGATTTCGGTAAGTCGGTAAGTGTAGTGTAAACGGGTTTGTAATAAGTTACGTAAGTAAAACTCACAGAAATCACGTAAGTGCTTCTCACCGTAATTTTATTTTTAAGTGTAAATGGAGTCGTAAGTCACTTATGTAAATATTACGTAAGTGACTTACCAGTGTATTTCCGGCCTACTGTCAGTCGGCACTCGCTAAGTTTTCTCGTTTATTTTAATTGCTAAGACCGTGATTTTGTCTGTTACCAAGTGAATTTTATGGTGTAATGTGTGTAACATTAATCGTTCTACTTGAACTGTGTGTTATTATTCATCGAGACCATTACAATGGCGCCCAACTAGTGGTTTTCGAACTCAAATGCTAGCCGAAAGAAAAAACGAACTCGCCATTTTTATACCTACAAACGTTAGAGTGAAGTGCAGTGCAAAACAATGAAAACACGAGCCAATAAAAACGTCGAAGATCAGCAGAGACCGGCGGAGGAGTTATCACAGGAGTCCGACGAGGAACTCCTAACGACGGAGCGGAGCGCCCCGCGGGTCTCCGTCGCCCCTTCCCCCGCCGCCGTCGACGCCGCCGCCGAAAACACCACCGCCGCCGCCGTCGTGCCCGCGGGTACGGGCACCGAGAGGAAGCTGGTTGGCTTCATGGAGTCCTTCGTCAGGATGCAGGCGGAAACCAACAGGGCGCTAGTCGAGACCTTGAGATCGCTCCCTAACAACACTACGTGGAACCCGTCGTCGTCGACGCCCACGCCGGACGCCGCGCACGCCGTCAACACATCAACCGCCGCGGGAGGCAACTTTCACAAGTGCACCGCGAGGTTCGACGGCAGCTCGCGTGACGCCGAGGTGTTAGAAGCCTTCATCGACGCGGTCGAGGTGTACAAAGAATGTACCGCCGTGAGCGACGAACACGCTGTAAGGGGACTGTCAATGCTGCTGGAGGGAGAGGCCGCCGTGTGGTGGCGAGGCATCAAGAGCACAGTGGACTCGTGGCGCGACGCCGTGGACCGGCTGCGCGGGATGTACGGCGCCACAGAGATCAGATACTATAGAGTACGGTTGTTCGTCCATTTGTATGGGAACCAAGCGTGTAACATTTTGCTTCGCTACGATGACGTCACGAGAGTAATTTAGTGATGGGCAACAAAAAATGCGCGACTCCGATTTAACAGCATCGATTGTCAAGCGGCTAAACGAAGATCTTTAGCATTTTTAATCGATTTACATATCGATAAAACAAGACAGAAAAATGATAATTCGTTTCCACAGCATAATGCGAAATAGTTTTAACACTTACACTTATTATTAAAACGAGTCTTTTTAAATTAAAGTACAATGCCTTGGTACCGCGGTAATTGTTACTAGTGTTTTACGATATCACGATGACGTAATTTAGGCAAGTTGGTTTTTATTTACTAATAATACCCAGAAACTTATGATTGTTCATATGCATAGCTTCAATGGAGGATTTGACAACATCTCTCTATCTCTTTCAAACTCACTTTCGAACTAAATTATGTTTACAGACAGACAAACAAACTAATCAAACAAACATCGGGACATGTGAAACTAAATAAAAGCTTGTAATAACAATAGATAAATGAAATACTGATCGTGTAACTCCATTCATAGTAGTAGGTCTATTCAAGTATTTCTGATAATACTAGCTGTTCACTTATTACCACGTTTTATAGCTACATTATAATATGCACTTTTATTATCATTTTTCTGTCTGATTTTAATCGATTATGAAATCGGCATTGAAATTAGCAGGTGCACATCACTATTGACAGAATAATGAGAAATCGGCCTGGAACGCGGTTGGTCGACGCCTCGAGAGTTTGGCTTGAATACTTTTACATTGCTGGTTTTCAATATGCGCAAGTTTGGCGCAACAGATTAAAGCCGCAATGGAAAACGAGCATTGGACACAAGGCATTCGCTACTAATTTGGTAAAACTAATAAAGAGCTACAAAATAAATCGTTTTCACAAAAATAACAGATATTTCAAGACAAAGTACTTACCGATGATAGGTAACACCCTGATGACCAACTCCACCAACGCTGGTGTTGTTTGTACACTTAATTACGGCACACTTAGTCATTTTCTTTTTTTGATGTGACGTTGCTCGCGGAAGGCGGTCGGAAGCGAACTGAGGTTAGAAGCGAGCAAAGTGGACATATTGTCTACTTTTTTCCACGCGCGGTATGTAAACTTTAGCATTCTATCTCGATCTGTGTTCTGTGTACGGCGCGCCCCGCCCGGCTCACGAATTGCTGCGGGAGATATTCGCCGCAGAGCAAACGGAGGAACGTACGGAGGGGTTTGTGTGTCGCTTGCGATCATTAATTGTAAGAATGCCTTATAGTGTACCAGAAGTGATGCAAGTAGATATTATTTACGGCTTATTACATCGGCGGATTCGCAAACGAATAGCGCGAGATGGCATCGATTCTATAGAATGTCTTTTAAATAAAGCTAGAGTTGCAGAGGAAGCCATCTTGCAAGTAAAAAAGCCTTCGTTTGTGAATTCGACGATCGTTGCCGACGCGACTCGCGCGTCTGTTGACAATGTTTATATAGTCCGAGCGCCCGCCCCGCAAATTCTGTCAACGTTCATAGTCCGAGCGCGAGCTCCGTAAATACAGGTCACGATCGTAATTCGTAGTACGATACGAACGTGAGTAATTGTATCGGTAGAAATATTCCGCGCGGAATCGACAATAATAAGTCGAATAAAGTAAAACGTAATAGTAGTAAAAGTTTACGGCCACGTCGTTGAGGAATGTCGTAACTTACGTAAAAAAACCGAAAATGCAGTAAGTAATAATAATGTCGTAAATACGAATAAAAATGAACTTAAGGGTAATTTTATGAAGGAAATTGAACCTGTGCGTTGCTACGGGTGTGGCAAACAGGGAGCTGTGCGGTCGAGATGTGATAACTGTAATGTACCTAAACGTGCCGATTTTTACTTTAATGAGTTCAACGTTTGATCTGGTGATATTTATAATTCACATCCCATGTTGAGCGTAGGTATTTTGGGCCGCCAAGGTGTTGCAATTGCAGATACCGGCGCTACACACTGCATCGCGAGCCTCGCGCTTTATGAAATCTTGGTCGCCGAGGGGATACAGTTTTCAACCGTGAAGAGGACGCTGCGCTTCGCAAGCCAAGCACGAAATGGAGGTGCTCACCGCCGGCGTACCGGTCACCATCGAAGGTCGGCAGTTCGAAGCTGACTTCATGGTGATCCCAGGTGACACTAAGACGCTTCTAGGTTTTGAATTCTTAGCGAAGGCTGGAATAGTCCTGGACAGCTCTCGGGACTCATGGAGTTTTTCAGATGACCCGGAGAGGCGCTTCTATTTTATCCATAAATATCACCTGAATGACGCCGAGGATGCAGAGCTGATGCAAGCCGAAGCCGTCGAGCTCTCCCTGCGCCCCGATGAAGGTTCTTATTTATCACCAGACCAGCGCCACACGCTCGACACCTTCATAAAGGACAGAGCCGTACAGTTTGCGATCAGAGGACCCGCCACAGCACAGAGTTCGCCATACATAGGATCAAGGTAAGTGAGAGTCAAGATCCTATCGCATCGCCACCCTACAGGATCTCCCCGAAGCGCAAGGAAGCGCTGAAGGTCGAGCTGGAAAAACTGCTACGCGACGAGGTGATAGAAGAATGTGAGTCCCCCTGGGCCTCCAATGTCGTCCTCGTCAGCAAGAAGGATGGAAGTCTGAAGCTCTGCATCGACTACAGGAAGTTGAAGTCAGTAACAGAGCCAGACCGATACCCGCTCCCCAGGATAGAAGATATTCTGCATGAGGCGAGGACCAGTGAGTACATGAATGTGAATTGTGTGTCACAGCCACAATGTTCGCTTGACACTGGAGCTGGAGGAGCCATGGAGTTGTGGCACAGGCGCCTAGGACATCTCAGCTATCCGGGGGAGAGTGTTCTAAATAATATTGCTTTTGGTGTTGAAATTAATCCGTCTCAGCATGCTGCAATCACCGAAAGGTGTGTGACATGCATTGAGGGGAAGCATGCAATGCAGTCGTTTCCCAGGGGTGAACCTCAACGTGCCAAGCAGTTATTGGAGCTGATGCATTCAGATGTATGTGGTCCTTTGCCAGTAGATAGTTTGGGAAATTCCAAGTATTTGCTGACATTCACGGACGACTATTCTCGGAAAAGTTTTGGCTATCTGATCATAAATAAGTCACAAGTATTGTCCAAACTTAAATGTTTTAAAGCAACTGTTGAGAAACAAACTGGTTTTTCTGTCAAATGCTTGAGAAGTGACAAAGGTGGAGAATATTGCAATGCTGAATTCTCTAAATTTCTAAAAAGTGAGGGTATAATTCATCAACTTACAGCACCCTATAGCCCATCTCAAAATGGAGTCTCTGAAAGATTAAATAGAACCTTATTTGAAAAAGTTCGTTGTATGCTTAGCACAGCTCATCTTCCAAAGGAATACTGGGGAGAAGCTGTTAGTACTGCCATATACCTTAAAAATAGTAGTCTTACAGCGGCTGTCCCAAATAAAACACCTGAAGAAGTATGGACAGGTCGCAAAGTTGACTTAAGTAATTTACGTGTATTTGGTTGTTTAGCTATGACACTTATTCCAGCAATAAAAAAAACAAAAAACCCGACTGCGTAAAAAACTAAAAAGAAAAAAACAAGACTACTTAGTTCAGTAGTAGCTAGGATTATGTTAAGTAATATTTACCGTCGCCATCAGATATATGGTAGAAAACATGTGGGACTCCCGACTGTAGGCATCTTTAGATTCCTCAATAGCAATCAATATTTGATTTATGTTAGTGTCGAACATGAAATTATTTCCATGGTGTCATTTCTCAGTAGGTACGATCGCCATTAGACGTAGGTAATATGAGCAAGCAAGAATGATCAGAAATATCTGAGCATGTAGTCTAACGTCTTGACAGTAAGATCGTGTCCAGATATTTATGACCACATTGTTTTCTGCCATATATCTGATGGCGACGGTAAATATTACTTAACATAATCCTAGCTACTACTGAACTAAGTAGTCTTGTTATTTTCTTTTTAGTTTTTTACGCAGTCGGGTTTTTTGTTTTTTTTATTTTACTATTTTTAGTTAGGGATTATAAGACACTAAATTCCGCAATCTTGTCATTTCATGGAGAGAGTTGCTATCGTGGGGATTATTAAGTAGCTTGCGATGATCTAAATTACTGATTATTAATCCCTCTAGAGACCTAACCCGGCTCAAAAAGCTACATAAGCCTGACCCTATTAAAATTCTTCAAGTCAACCGACAGATGGCGCTACTGGTACTACATTAGAGTATTAGGTAGCTATTTATTTATTTACGAGCGCTGAGCTGACTAGTGTAATTGGTACCTATAATCAATTAGGTTATATTTCACTGTATTAAGTAGGTAAATAACACTATTGACACTTTAAATGTAATAACGAGACTAAAAGTCTTCAAGTCAACGGATAGATGACGCTACTGGTACCCTACATTGCACATGCGTACGTACTTGATTGAAGTTTGAGATTTATGAAAAACCATTATTATTATTTTATAGTCGTCGTGACCTGCTTGAAGACTCGTTGGTCTAGATTATTTCCTGTGTTGCTAATTCGAACGGATTTACTACTGGGTGGGTAGGTACCTACTTTACGTGGTTAGTAAAGGAACTTTGAATCGTTATAAATCATAAACGGTTCCTTTGTCTGAAAAATGGTCAAAGAAACCTAATAATGATTTTAAATACCTATTCAACGATACCTCACATGCTATAGTTGGTTGACTTTTATTTTTTTATTTTGTACAATATGGCGTCTGGTGGCCGCCATTTTGAATTTTGATTAATTTAATATCTTCAGTGACACTCGCGCAATTCAGACGAATCGATTGACGTATGATTCATTAAAATCGAGCCACCGTTTGATCTCTAGTGTGCCACAAAGGAAAAAAACAATTTATGAACCATTTTGTAAGTGAGTGTGTTGACAATATGCCTCGACGCTTCGGCCGCGATGAAGCGGTCGTGGTCACGAGAAGACTGAAGTCACGGTATCAGCATTTTTTTTTCTTGTCGCCCGGTGGTTCGAACTAACCGCACTTGATTTTTATTATGTCACTCGGAATGTCAACAGGCCGGCACACAACACTAACAATGTCCGCAGATTTATCCGAAGGGGCATCTCGTCGCTTACACTTGCTGATCACTGGATTCCACGACGTCGATAACTTGAAACCATCCTCCCTATTGAAGTTAGGATGTTTGACGTCGAGGTAAAATATAAATGGTTTTTGCGCGATTAAGTCCCGTTGGTAGTGTGTTTAACGCTCACTTAGGTTATAAAAGGAAACTCCATGCCAAGTTTCATGTTTTTAAGCCTAGCGATTTAGAAGTTTCATACAAACTTTCAACCCCATTTTTACCCCCTTAAAGGGGGAAATTTAAAAAATTATTTAATAACGCTCACTGACGTTAGAAAAGAAAACTCCCTGCCAAGTTTCATGTTTCTAAGCCTAGCGGTTTAGAAGTTTCATACAAACTTTCAACCCCCTTTATACCCCCTTAAAGGGGGAATTTCCAAAAATCCTCTCTTAGTCTTCCCTTACATTCCCTAAGCAACCTGCATGCCAAATTTCAGCTCTCGACGACCAGTAGTTTCGGCTCTGCGTTGATCGATCAATCAGTCAGTAAGTCAGTCAGTCAGTTTCTTGTTTTATATATATATATAGACAAGCAATGAGTGTCTCGATAATAATACGCCGGAATAATTTCAATGCTTTAACAATTTAATCTTGAGGGTAACCATGTACAATTTTAGGAAAAAACATATATTAGGTCCTTACATATGAAATTGGCGTTTGGCGAACTGGCAACTTTGATTCAAAATATGTGGCGTTCGGCTAGGAATTCCAAATTCAAATTTATTTCAAATTTAAGAGCATGTATTTCTGTGTTCGAATTACGAAATTTATTTGTTATCGCGTCATTTGTTTTTCTTTCACATCGTTCTGTTCACAATATGGAGAACTTAAAATATCGCTATATTTACGAATATGAGTTTCACCTCGGCACTAGTGCTGCAGAAACGGCTCGTAGGATTAACAATGCGTATGGGGAAGCTACTGCAAAAGAAAATACGGTACGTTATTGGTTCCAACGTTTCCGTTCTGGAAATTTTGACCTACAGAACAAGCCTCGTGGACGGCCGGAGACACAAGTTGATAACGAAGAATTAAAAGCAATTGTGGAAGCAGATCCATCGCAAACCACGTCAGAGTTAGCGGCAGGCTTCGGTGTGAGTGATAAAACCATTTTGATTCACTTGAAACAAATTGGAAAAGTGAAAAAACTTGAAAAATGGGTACCGCATGAATTGAGCGACGCAAACAAAGAAACACGCGTCGAGTGTTGCGTTTCACTTCTCAACCGGCACAATAATGAAGGCATTTTGAATCGTATCGTTACTTGTGATGAAAAATGGATCTTGTACGACAACCGGAAACGTTCTTCACAATGGTTGAACCCAGGTGAACCAGCCAAATTCTGCCCGAAACGAAAGTTGACTCAGAAAAAGGTACTGGTAAGTGTCTGGTGGACTAGTGCCGGTGTCATCCATTACAGTTTCTTAAGATCTGGGCAAACAATCACGGCTGATGTGTATTGTCAACAATTGCAAACGATGATGGAAAAGCTAGCCATTAAACAACCCAGACTGGTCAATCGATCTAGCCCACTGCTGCTTCAGGACAACGCTCGACCACATACGGCACGTTTGACGGCCGCAAAACTACGGGAGCTGCGACTGGAATGTCTTCGACACCCACCATACTCCCCGGACCTTGCTCCAACTGATTACCATTTTTTTCGGAATTTGGACAACTTCATGCAAGGAAAAAAATTCAATTCTCACGAGGCTGTCCAAACGGCCTTCAAAGATTTTATTGATTCTCGCTCACACACTTTTTTTAGTAAAGGAATCAATGAACTACCTTCGAGATGGCAAAAGTGCATAGATAGCCATGGTACATACTTTGACTAAATAAAAAAATAGTTTCATAAAAAAAAATCGTTTTCATTTCTGCCATATGAAACGCCAATTTCATATGTAAGGACCTAATATTAACGTTAAGAGGGTTTATCCCGAAAATTGGCAACGTCGCATATAGCTGTCAAATGTTTCGCTGTTTTTATTAATTTCTCAATATTGCTGAATTAAAAAAAAGAAGGATAAAGCAAATATCCACATTATTTTTTTTCCTAAAATTCAACGACCACTAATTCTAGGTTCCTATTTTTTCCTTTTTTTGATTAACCAAATATTAATAAAAAAGATATGAGCCTTAAAATCGAAAAAAAATGCCAGATTTTTCGTTATGTTCAAACACCCAGCAAACAAAATTGACGAAATAAAATCAAAAAAATCAAAAAATAACACAGAAAAAGTCTTCGTCTAATTTTTAAAGAAAACTGCAATCAAATTGGTCCAGTTTTGGAAGAGGAAATAGGGGGCAGCCAAACGTTGTTTTTGTGTTCTTTTCATAGGTATTTTCCGTCCAAGCTGCAGTTGTCTCTATCGTGCTTAGCTTGGGAAGGCTTGAGGTTGGGGAGGGAAGCAGACTAATACGTACACAATGAATGTGATGTGACACGTTGTCGATAATTTTATCGATATTCTGTGTTGTTTGTCGATATCGATATTGAACATGGGGATTTATGATTCGATCCGATCATAATCAAAGGAAACAACAAAGGAACAAAAGAAACATACATATATATATAGGTATATACATACATACATAAGTACATACATACATAGGTAGGTAAACACACCACCTTACTTTGCAATGCGTAGTCGGGTAAAAAGTACAATCGCGCTTTCCGCAGTGTCAATGTCACGCATTGAAATGAACCGGTATTTTTACAAGTTTCTACACGGTTCCCGGTCCCTACAGTACCTCTAGTGTATTTTTCAGACCTGTAGGTCTAGTGTATTTTTTACACCAAAAATGTAAAACGATGTCACGAAGTTATTCGAGTAAACTATTCACGATCAGTTTTGTTTTAGCACGCGAGTGTAAGCTTCAACTTCGGGCTCGGTTTGTTTTTACCTCTTCTCACATGAGTGTAAATCTTTATTTGCGCTAAACGCATCGAACGCGTTTGAGTTTATTCATCATTTTTGTATGAGAACACAAACAGCACCCCTAGCGGCAAAACATGGAGTCAATTCAGCGAGTGACATTTACTTTACGAAAACGAATGTGAATTCGTTTACATGTTTTCTGACTAACTGCGAGTGTAAGCTCGTATTTGACAGTTTGAAAAGTAAATTAAACGAAACGCAAGAAGTAAAGTTACTCACCCGACTTTATCACGTGAGAACGTGAGAACTTAGGTTTTCGAACCTGTCGAATCCAAATTTACTTCAAAATTTTAGATTTTTTAAGTGAAATAAATGATATGTATGTATGTCGTCTATGTCTTAATATGCTTGTATTGTGGTCTTGAGATAATTTTTACTAAGTATGTTATTTATTTAAGCTTCTTCGCATACGTATAAGTGTGTCTTTCTTTTTAGGGTTCCGAAGTCCACAAGGAACCCTTATAGTTTCGCCATTTCCGTCCGTCCGTCCGTCCGTCCGTCTGTCCGCACTATTGCTCGGAGATGCTTAGGTCTAGAGAGCTGTAATTTGGCATGAATATGCATATTAGTTACACTGACAAAGTGGTACAATAAAATTTTGAAATATTTTTTTTTATAGGGTACCTCCCCTACTCGTAAAGTGGGGATGTAATTTTTTTTTCTTGCGTACCCCATAGTGCGGCATATCGTTGAATAGGTCCTAAAAAAATATTGTGGGTTTGTTAAAACCATTTTTTGATTAAGTGATGCGTTTGTGAAATATTAAGCTTTAAAGTGCTATTTTTTGTTAGAGTCACGTGTCCCTCCCCCCCCCTGCCAGCTAAATGGTGGTATTTGGATGGCTGAAAAAAATCACGGTTGTGGCATATATAACGTAGTTGAAAGGAAAACTATCAGAGCTAAGTAGGCTGTACAAACTTACGAGTAATAGTCGACCAACTTATGATGATGATTTTTCTCGAGCGGCAGGGGCGTCGGGCGGGCACGTCATACCTACCACAGGCTAGCTAGATGCTAATAAGTCTTAGAAAGGTACTCTGGGCATCCTCAACTTCGGAACCCTATAATTTGCGCGTGGCCCGACACGCACTTGGCCGGTTTTTTAATGTTGAGATACTCCACGTTTGTGACGAATATACCTATAACTATGTACTTCGATTTGGTTTAACAAAAAAACTAAATTACATAAATTACTCCGGGTTGCCTAGAAATTTTAGAAAATGTAGGTAACTTGGCAACACTTATGGCCATTTTGACAATTTTGACAGATAAAACCTGAAGAAACGCAAACGCGATCGAGACGTTTTAACTCACTGCCTTCCGTCACATATTTGACATTGTCGTGATTGACGTTTAACAAGCCTCCTCAAGATTCTGCTTCGAGCTGCTGAGTGGCGCACGTTGTCAGAGTAAACAATCGTGATTTATTAGGAGCTAACCTGGTATTTAGTGTAGATTTGTGTTGTGTTCGTTTTGTTTTGTGATTGTTATTTGACGGGGTAAGTGTATTGTTGGGGGAAGGTGGCATTAACTTATATGTAGGTTCGCGCCGCCTTTGCCTAGCGCGCCATGGCGTCCGAACCCTCGGATTCGGACGACCCGGATGATCCCGAGATCAAGCCTTCTGCTTTAGTAGAACCTCCATCCCCAGGGATGGAAATAGAAATCACGGACGTGCCTGCTCCCAGGAAAAGAGCCAGCTCATTTATTGATAACGGTGCTTCCATACCCGTCGAGCCGCCCAAACATCCTCGTCCTGATTATCAAAATCAACTTCGGCCTCCCCATTCCCAAATTCCTTGCTCTAGCCAATCCCAGAAAGAAATCCCACTGACCCAGTCTACACCAACCCCTGCATCTCAGCCTAAGCCTCCACATCGGAACAAGTACATTTCTTCAGACTGTGGTCCTTTTGTGGTGCATGTAATCCGGGAAGAACCCTGCCCGGACTCAGGTACATACATAAACCCTGTAAAGTTTGGTCAATTCATTTGGAAAAAGAATATTAATGATGGGATTAAGGAAGGCGGAATTAAAAAAGTGGGTAGGAATAGAATATCGGTGGAATTCGTAAACGGTAACAAAGCTAACGACTTTCTATTCTCCAATGCACTAGCTTTGGCTAAATTCAAGGCGCTTATTCCTTCATTCAATATCTCACGCACGGAAGTGGTGAGGAATGTACCAAAAGACTTTTCAAATGACGAGCTCCCGGAGCTTATCAACACCCCTCGAGGTTGCGGACCAGCCATTAAGGCCAGGCGCCTTAATTACAAACAAAGAGACTCTTGTGATGGGACCACCGCATGGGTCCCCTCCGAAACTGTGGTGCTGACCTTCGATGGCCAAACTCTCCCACAGCGTGTCTTCCTGTTTAATTGCGCTCTTGAAGTGGCTCGATATAATTACCCGACAGTCCAATGCTACAAATGTTGTAGGTTTGGACACGTCAAGGCTCAATGCCGATCACGTCCTCGTTGCGCTAAATGCGCACAGTCGCATGAAGTTGAAACTTGCGAAGTTCCTGATGAGTCAGTATCATGCCTTCACTGTTCTGGTCATCACAAGGCGACGGACAAAAAGTGCCCCGAGTTTGGCCGACAAAAACTCATTAAATTGACAATGTCTGATGAGGGTATCTCGTATAGTGACGCCGAACGACGACATCCATCCTCCAAACGCCCATTCAGTGAAGTCCTGAAACAACCACCCTTCTCCTCCTCCTCTTATACCAAAACAGTCTTTGTAGCAAGAAAACCCCGCTCTCCGCCTGCTACTCACGGGTATGACAAACAGGCTCATGGTGCCCTTTTAGCCGGGCATAATACCCCCTTACCAGGCAATGGAGTTGCCCTACTTTCACAAGGGGCCCCATCGTCCTCTCGCACTTCCTCCAGTCCAGACTTTGTCCCCACAGTCATCAATCTAGTGACCTCTCTGATTCAGTTACTTTCATCTAATTCTCAATTACCGTCCAACGTTGCCGAAACTCTGAAAGCCTTCTCCTCCATGCTTCACCGGGCCCCCGGGCCCTTAGACCAGGCCCCACATAATGCTTCATAAAATTTTACAGTGGAATATTAGGAGTGTCAGTCGCAACAAGGCTGACCTCCTATTCCTTAGTGACAAGCACAAGCCCTCCATCATTGCTCTTTCTGAAACGTGGCTTAAACCCTCGTCAAACTTCAGCCTTTCTGGCTATTCCTGTCTTCGACAGGATGGCCAGAATGGATATGATGGATGTGCTGTTCTCATCCGAAAAGGCCTTAATTATTCTCGTGTTCCCATCCCTCCCCACCCTTCATTCTATGTAGTAGCTTGTAAAGTGTTAGACATCATAATAATTTCAGTTTATATTCCTCACCCTAATCCCTCTATCATTTCTCAACTATGGCGTCATATCTCGAGTATTTCTGGACCAGTTTTAATTCTCGGTGACTTTAATTGTCACAACCCCCTTTGGGGTTCCCATAATACTAACTCTTCTGGTAACAAAATCATTGACCTCCTCGACTCTGAAAACCTATGTCTTTTAAATGATGGCCGACCTACCCGGCGGGTATCTCCCATGCAAAACCCCTCATCAGTAGATCTGTCTCTTTGCTCCCCTTCCCTTGCCTCTCTCTGTACCTGGGATATCTCTCCAACAAGCTATGGCAGCGATCACCTGCCTATCATAATCTCATATTTTACTAATTCTTCAAATCCTCCAGTCCCCTGCCCCCCTCTCCAAAGGTTCAACCTGTCCAAAGCTGATTGGCCAACATATTCCTCCGCTTTGAATGATAAAGATTCCCTTTTACCTCCAGTCTCCTCTTCCAATTGCTTAGATGCATATTCTCTTTTTTCTAAATATTTAATTGAATCCGCTGAAATTGCTATCCCGCTGAAAAATGCCTGCTTCAATAAACGCCCATCTCTTCCGTGGTGGGATTCGGATTGCTCTTCGGCTATCAAAAACCGTAACGAGGCAGAGGCGTCATATTGTTCTGACAAGTCTACGCCAAATTTCATTACCTTTAAACGAATCCAGGCTAAATGTAAGAAACACCTCTCCTCGAAAAAAAAGTTAGGCTGGTCTAAATTTTGTGAATCAGTTTCTCCTTCTACCCATCCTTCGTTGGTTTGGCGCAATATAAAACGTTTTCGCTCCTCGTGTTTCGCCCCCCCCCCCCCTTCCCCACCCTCTTTTTCTGATTCCCCTGAGTGGATGGATTCATTCCTGGACAAGTTAGCGCCTCCGTACGTTCCTTCCCTCTCAGAACTCCCTACTGTCCCATCGCTTTCTCCAAATTCTTCCAATTTTCTGTCATCCCCGTTTCAACTCTCAGAACTACGATCCGTTCTAGAATCTCTGAAGGATTCTTCCCCTGGCCCTGATGGCATCCCCTACTCCTTTCTGGCTAGAGCTAACTCGAACACAGTTTCGTATTTCCTAGATTTAGTCAACTGCATGTTTAATTCCGGTATTGTCCCTGAAGTGTGGAAGACCCAGTACGTCATCCCAATCCTCAAACCTGGCAAGGACCCAGATTCAGCTTCCTCCTATCGCCCAATAGCCCTTTCTTCGACTCTGTGTAAGATTACAGAACATCTCTTAAAAAACCGCCTAGATTGGTTCTTGGAAAGAAACAAAATCCTATCCCGTTTCCAGTTCGGTTTCCGGAAAGGGAAAAGCATTGCCGATAGCCACTGTATACTCGCTACCGATATCAGACTTGCCTTTTCTAGAGAGGAATCGGTCCCTGCTGCCTTCTTGGACGTATCCGCTGCCTACGATAATGTACTTCTTTCAGTGCTCAGGGACAAAATGTCCAAGCTGAGCATCCCTTTGAAAGTCGTCAATTTTATCGCTAACCTTTTAATGTCTCGGACTATCAAGGTCAGGTGGCAAGGAACTCTTCGGGGCGTCAGGGTTATGTGGAGGGGCCTCCCCCAGGGTTCGGTTCTCTCACCAATTCTTTATAATATTTATACTTTTGACCTTGACAGGCCTATTAACATGCAGTGTCGAATGCTCCAATACGCAGATGACGTAGCCATTTATTGCAACAATAAAATCCCCAGCTCCGCCTGTGCTAAAGTAAACAATGACTTACTTAGCTTCCCTTAAAAATTGGCTACTTCTTCACGGCCTTTCCCTTTCTCCTTCAAAAAGTTCAGCTGTTATCTTTTCCCGTAGCAGAACCTCCCCTCAATGCAATATTCAATATGACGGTTCTACTATTCCAATCTCTGACTCTGTTAAATTTCTGGGTGTTATTT
Organism: Aethes cnicana; assembly: GCA_963971205.1. Taxonomy (NCBI): domain Eukaryota; kingdom Metazoa; phylum Arthropoda; class Insecta; order Lepidoptera; family Tortricidae; genus Aethes; species Aethes cnicana. Next base: position 14,148,568 of record OZ020279.1, on the reverse strand, counting down.
TTGATAGGCGCCTACAAGGCTCTCTTCATTTGGCTTACATCTCCAAAAAATGCGAAAAAAATATTAACATGTTAAGGGCCCTTTCTGGGACCAAGTGGGGGGCACATCCTTATTGGCAGAAGTTATTGTATAACACTTTCGTCAGAAGTCACTTAGACTTTGGGACATTTTTCTATGAACCATGCAATAAGACTGCTCTTAAAATGCTGGAGACAATACAGTCAAAGGCCCTCCGTATTGTTTGTGGAGCGATGAGATCGTCTCCGAATAGAGCTCTTCAAGTGGAATGCGTGGATCCCCCTCTCGACATTAGAAGAAAATACTTAGCCGACCGGTTCCTTTTTCAAGCGTTTTCACTTTCTTCCCATCCCCTTGTCCCCAAACTTCAATTGCTTCATAGTTACTGCACTTCAAAACCTTATTGGCGTAACAAATCGGTCCCTAATTTAATTCTTAGTTTAAGAAAGCTCTCCTCTTTAAGGGCACCAGTAGAGAAGAATCCTCAACTTCCTCTGTACTATCTCCTCTTCGAGGCAATCATTCACTTTCCCAATGTCCTCTTCAACACTGGTATCCATAAAAACTCTCTCCATGCTAACTCTCAATTTAACCATTATGTTGACTCTTTTTTCCCCAACCACATGCTCTTCTTTATTATATTCTCTCGACATTGGGGTGTGTTGGTTTTGCTTTTGTTTGCCTTAATAACAACTTTACAGCTAAATTTAAGATCCCTCCGGAATCTTCTGTATTCTCCGGTGAATGCTTGGCCCTCCTCAAAACAGTTGAACACATTTTCCATCTTAAAATCCCTAAATCTGTTATTTTTTCTGACTGCCTCAGTGCCCTTGAGGCTATCTCAGTCCACCCCTTTCGTAACTGTTCTCGCAACTCTATCATTGCCAATTTGAAAAATGCTATCTACACTTGTTATATCAATAATTATGATCTCATTCGTATGGATTCCTAGTCACTGTGGAATTTCAGGAAACGAATCCGCGGATTTAAATGCTAAAATTGCCGTCATTCATGGAGATGACTCACTCTTTAAAATCCACTCTCAAAACTTTTCAAACACCCCCTCCACATTCTTATCCCATAAGTGGTCTGCTCGATGGGCTAACTCAAAAAAGTGTTATTACTCTTCATTACAACCAGAGATACCGGCGCGTCCATGGTTTTTTAAAAATCACTCCTTGTCGAAAAGACATACAAGTATTATTATAAGACTACGGCTCGGGCGTGTCTGCACACCCGAACTTCTTTCAAAATACAAACTAAGAGATTCCCCACTGTGCGACTGTAAAAAAGAGATCGGCACTGTCGATTATATATTTTTTAATTGCCCTCTTAATGATAAGCCCCCTAGTTTATATACTCTTCACTTTCAAAGCTGAATGTCCCTCTGCCAACAAATATGTCGAATCTTCTCTGTATAATTAACAATAGGAAAATTGTCTCAGCCATTTGTAAATTTGTAGATCGAAATAATATTACTCTCTAACCCTTTACTCTGATACTGACGTTTACAGATAGTTTAATTTTAATCTAACCCTTTGTTTGTTTATATATTGTTTACTGTTTACGTATAATATATGTGGCGTTTGGTTTCAGGTACTAACAACCCTTCTAGATCTCTAAATCAGATTCGTTCTAGTAAAATAAGCACGTGCAAAGCTTAACACTTGATTCTGGCAGAATTGTGCTGGATTGTCAGCGACAGTAGCCATAAACTAAAGAGTCGAAGTCGAAGCCTCCTCAAATTTGATATTAATGATAATTTAAATGTTTATTATTGAATAATTGCCGGCCTGAGGCCAATATTTTGATAATGGCGAAGTGTCCAAGACAGAAACCATCAATGTTATAGTGTATAGCGGATGTCGCAAAGTGATGGTGACAATACATGAACGTGTGCGAGAACGGTGTTGGCAAATGCACTCAAAGGTTAAAGATGAACGTTTTACGAATAGTTTACTCGAAGTGTTTGGAGTTGAGAAGATGGACGTTGACGTTTGTTTCACCTCAGCCTCACCAAGTTTACTTGGTTTATCTTTTATATCGTACATTAATTGTTTCCTCCATACAATGCTCGGCCCGTAGGCCATACTTGAGATTGGCAAAATTGTCTTGCATGTAGAAAGAAGAGAAGAATCATACTTTAAGATCCATACTTTGAATTGAGCTAAATTTCCGGCAACGTAAAAAGAATTGGCGCGGCGCGTGGTTTGTTTATCAAATACGAAGGAGAATGCGTGCATACAAGCAAAAGACAGTAAGTATTAGACATAATATTATAGTAGGTAATTGTTTTTATTTAACATAATATGCAATACCTATAATGCACACCCACAACAGTCTATTTACGTCTCACTGCCTCCTCTCATCACCAGAGGGTTTGGGCTATAGTCCCTACACGGGCGCAGTTTGGAATGGGGGCTCGCACACATCCTTGAATTACTTCGCAGATGCATGCATGTTTCTTTAAGATTTACTATGTTTTCGTTCACAGTAAAGCCAAGAAGTAGATAATTTTGCACATAAGTAACTCAGAGATGCGAGCCGAATTCGAACACCCGCCGATCCACTGCATGAGGAACTCCTCATAAAGGTCGAACCACTAGGCCACCATCACGGATTCAAACAAATACTTACCTAATATAATAAACAAACACTTATACATATTTTCTTTCAGTGTTCCTTCTGCCTCTGCCCCGGCAAGTCAAGAACAACTGTGGCAACTTCAACACCAGACCCCGTGGCTGAGCCAACTGCTGATTCCTACCTGAATTCCATCACAGTTAATTTTAAACACTAATAAATCATGTAATATATACCATTGAGTTTTTATTGGTGTTATTTATTGTATCTATATTTCTTTAGCATAATGTCAGCAACTGATCGATCAAAGCACAACCAAAGCTACTGGCCGTAGAAAGCTGAAATTTGGCATATGGGTTCCTTGGGGAATTGGGGGGTGTTACTAAGCATAATCCCGCGGGAGCTCTCCTAATTCCACGTGAATGAAGTCGCGGTCAGAATAAGCTAGATTGATATAATGCTTGTAGGTATTCACTCATACGTATACAGCTATAAGTACTAAGCCACAATTTTCCATTTTTATATATTTCCCTTTGCGTAATTTATTTAACGTTAACGTTGGGAGTGGTGATGATGAGAACAAACTACTGTCTTGGATACTTTCAATTTTATTTATTTCATAATAATTTAGAACGCTTAAATGGGTGAGGCTCACAAGGAATGTGCCGTCACACACCGGAACTTCTAGGGCACGACGGCGATAGTACATACAAGTTCCCGTGTGTTACCGCACAATTCTTGTGAACCTCACCCAAATATGTACTTATGTAGTTCCGAGGCGATAATCCATGACACGGCCTATCTCTCGTCCGTGCCGTGCCTTGTGGACGATGCCAATGGTGCTGGCACAATCCTCCACGCCTGGAAAGACTATTCCTATATCGACTACGTCGCGATGTACCTACGCCTTTTCATCGTTCAGCAAAAAGGCTGGTTTCAAGCGACCGATTGATTCGCACGTTGCTTTGCCTTCTCTATTAATCAGGTACCCACGCTTTGCTCCTCCTCTCAACCACTAGAAATGGGCCATCATAAGGTGGTTTGGATTCGACAGGTTGGAAAACCTAAGTTCTCACGTTCTCACGTGATAAAGTCGGGTGAGTAACTTTACTTCATGCGTTTCGTTTAATTTACCTTTCAAACTGTCAAATACGAGCTTACACTCGCAGTTAGTCGGAAAACGTGTAAACGAATTCGCATTCGTTTTCGTAAAGTAAATGTCACTCGCTGAATTGACTCCATGTTTTGCCGCTAGGGGTGCTGTTTGTATTCTCATACAAAAATGATGAATAAACTCAAACGCGTTCGATGCGTTTAGCGCGCATAAAGATTTACACTCATGTGAGAAGAGGTAAAAACAAACCGAGCCCGAAGTTGAAGCTTACACTCGCGTGTTAAAACAAAACTGATCGTGAATAGTTTACTCGAATAACTTCGTGACATCGTTTTGCATTTTTGGTGTAAAAAATACACTAGACCTACAGTTTGGATTGGGGACTTACACACATCCTTGAATTACTTCGCAGATGCATGCATGTTTCTTTAAGATTTACTTTGTTTTCGTTCACAGTAAAGCTAAGTAGTAGATAATTTTGCACATAAGTAACTCAGAGATGCGAGCCGGATTCGAACACCTGGCGATCCTCTGCATGAGGAGTTCTAAAGGTCGAACCACTAGGCCACCATCACGGATTCAAACAAATACCTAATATACACTTATAATTATTTCCTTTCGGTGTTCCTTCTAGCTCTGCCCCGGCAAGTCAAGAGCAACTGTGGCAACTTTAAAACCAGACCCCGTAGCTGAGCCAACTGCTGATTCCTACCTGAATTTCATCACGTTAATTTTAAACACTAATAAATCATGTAATAAATTCCATTGAGTTTTTATTGGTGTTATTTATTGTAAGTAAGTATCTATATTTCTTTAGCATAATGTCAGCAACTGATCGATCAAAGCACAACCGAAGCTACTGGCCGTAGAAAGCTGAAATTTGGCATATAAGTAGGTTCCTTGGGGAATTGGGGGCTGTTATTAAGCATAATCCCGCGGGAGTTCTCCGAATTCCACGTGAATGAAGTCGCGGTCAGAATAAGCTAGATTGATATAATGCTTGTAGGTATTTACTCGTAGGTATACAGCTATAAGTACTAAGTCACAATTTTCCATTTTTATATATTTCCCTTTACGTAATTTATTTAACGTTAACCTACCACAATGTATACCGCTACATACATTGTGGTAGGTTGGGAGTGGTGATGATGAGAACAAACTACTTTCTTGGTTATTTTCAATTTGATTTATTTCGCTCACAAGGAATGTGCCGTCACACACCGGAACTTATAGGGTACGACGGCGACAGTACATACAAGTTCCCGTGTGTTACCGCACAATTCTTGTGAGCCTCACCCAAATATGTACTTATGTATTACCGAAACGATAATCCATGACACGGCCTATCTCTCTTCCGTGCCGTGCCTTGTGGACGATGCCAATGGTGCTGACTGACATAATCCTCCACGCCTGGAAAGACTATTCCTATTTCCTATATCGACTACGTCACGATGTACGCCTCTTCATCGTTCAGTAAAAAGGCTGGTTTCAAGGGACCGATTGATTCGCACGTCGCTTCGTCTTATCTATTAATCACGTACCCACGTTTTGCTCCTCTCAACCACTGGAAATGGGCCATCATAAGGCGGCGTTAGAGTAGGGCGGAGTAGGACGCTTCTTACGCATCTTGTGAACATTTCTGTAATTGAGGGTGAAGGAAAATTTATCGATGGGGCCTTTCCCTTCTTGGACTTCGAGACAACATTAGCAATACTTAAGTATCTTTCCTTAAAAATCTTCTCTGTAAAACTATATCGTAGTTGCGGGTTTTATGGTATTCTTTATATAATGAAAACAATCAATAACAGTATTTTAATTTATTAATTTTAAGTATCACTTTACAAACAGTCCTTCAAGTACTTCAAGTAGCATCAATGCAATATGGCCGCGCGCACGCTCTAGTGACGTGACATTAGTGATGTACCCGTAACTTCCTCTCTTCTTCGGAACAGCAAAAATGTAATTGAATTAATATTACGTTATTCTAACTTCTCAAAGTTATGCTGACCTAAATTAATCATTAAATCTTACAGGATTGCAAATAGTTCTTCCAGATCGAGTAACATAATTATTCATACTTCTTACAAAATTAGATTCAGTACAATTACTTTAGCAACTATTAGAATTACTTTCATTAATCATGTCTTGAGTTGGTTTTGCATTAGTAACATTATCGCTATCATTTTCCGATGTGGTATCTTCATTATAAGTTAAAGTATCTGAAATTGAAGGGTGATTTTCATCAAGATCACAATATTGATTATTACTTATGTGTTGTCTATTCCGACGATATATTTTACCTTCAAAATTTTTTACATTATATGATCGAGGATAATTGGTCTTTCCAACAATTATACCCGGTGTTCATGTTTTATCTTCAACGTTTTTTTTGAACATAACATTTTGCCCTGGATACAATTCATCCAAGTTTTTAGCATTTGAATTGTAATATTTTTAATTATATTTTTCTGATTATTTATATATCTTCATTTCTTGTATATAATTGAGGGTGAAGATGAGACACTGACACCGGACATCTGTCATTCATATTTCTGTTAAACAAAAGATTAGCAGGCGACGGACCTGTCTCTTTAGAAGAATTCCTCAAATTTAAAAGAGCTAAATAAGGATCACTATTTTCATGTTGAATTTTTTTTAACATATATTTGATTATTTGAACACTTGATTCAGCTAATCCATTTGCCTTGGGATAATTTGGTGAAGAAGTATGATGCTTAAGGCCATATTGAATGGAAAATTGTCTAAATTCTTCACTTCTATATTGGGGGCCATTATCTGAAATAATTTCAAGGGGAATAGGTACCATGGCGTGCTAATATGGATTTTAAATGTCTAATGACACAGTTGGAAGATAAATCTTCTAATTTTGCCACTTCAATATATTTACCTACTGTAATAGTCGACCATTATAATATAGTATGCCCTGTTGAATTCAAATAGGTCTGTGCCTAATTTTAACCATGGTAATTTAGGAATATCATGGAACATAATTTACTCTTTAGTATTGTTAGGGCGAAATGTGGCACAAGTTTGACAACAAAAACATATTTCTTTTATTTGTGACTGGATACCCGGCCAGAACATTAGTTTTTTCAGGGCTTGTAACCGGTTTTTTCCCCCATACAAATAAACCGGTTTTCTTATCGTTCTTTCGTTTACTATTTCATGTTTAATAAGGCTATAAAATAATACGAAGTAATAACCTAAACACACTATGGAGTTCCGGATAAAGAGTATAAAATATTTCTAAATATTTGGCTATTTCAGGGTTTTTTAAATTAACCGGTTTCAAGCCCTGAGTTTTTTAGCTCTTCTCCAACAAGTATTATATCCAAAATGCCCTTCATGAAGTATGGCCAGCATCATTTTCTGTAAGGATTGAGGAATTACAATTAAATTATTTTTAAATATTAAATTATCTACTATGCTTAAATCATGTCGCACATTCCAAAATGGTGAAACTATGTTGTCAATCTTTTGCTTATGGTCTGGTCTACCATTTTGGATATAATATTCTACCTTAACCAATACAGGGTCTTCTTTCAATTTAGTCTTAATTAATTCTTCTTTATCCTCTGAAATAGGTAAGTGATCCATAGCCGCAATATGCCCAATTATTTCATTGTTTAGCTCATCATCAAATTTTTGTCATCGCTTTTATCGTAAATTTGTAAGTATGACCTGCTTATAAAATCAGATATAAACATTTTGCTACCAGGTACATATTTTACAAACAAATCATAGCCTTGTACTTTAAGCATCATTCTCTGAATACGCGATGGAACTTTACACAATGGTTTTTTGAACAGTGTCTCTAATGCCGAATGATCAGACTCCACTATTACTTTTTTACCTATTATACATTTATGAAACTTATTGCACCCAAAGACAATAGCATACATTTCACGCTCTACCTGAGCATATTCTTTTTGACAATCAGAGAGAGCTTTTGAAGCATATGCCACTGGTTTACCTTGCTGTAACAGGCAAGCCCCAACACCCTCACAACTACAGTCAACAGACATATCTACTTCTTTATTTACATCGTACTCGTAAATTTGTAAAACGGGTCTAATACAAAGTTTTAAATCGACAAAGGCTTTTTCACGTAAGGTATAGCGGGGTAAGAACGGACGGATTCAAGACCAATTGAACAAGGGTTGCAAGATTTTTATTTTCTCGACATCTATTTAAGATAAATCAATGAAATAAAAAGCAATCGTTAGTTTAAAAAACGACACATACATGTAAATTTATTGTATTCTTGTAAACTCAACAGTTTCTGTTTTTAAAGCTTGTAAAAACAAGACTAACTTTTTTTTGGCCATAGTAAAAAAATGACCTTCGGGGGTAAGAACGGACGTATTTTTAAAACGATTTCTATCGCTTTGGTAAGAAGGTGCATAAAAGAGATTTATCCGATGTTTAACGCTCTAAAACATATAAAAAAACCAGCATAAAATAACTTTGAAGATAAATGTTCCAATCGATTTCTTATTTTTGTACTGTTTTGCGTCCGATCTTACCCCAGACCTTGATTTTTTCACATTTTAGTGTTCTCAAACTTTGTCTCGCCATAAAATGAATCATTCGCCTACGAGGGAAAGGTCGGATGGATTCGACTTTTGTCAAAATTAATGATATGGAGTATAAAGTTTAGTGTAAGCATATACTACATACTAGCTTCTGCCCGAGACTTCGTCTGCGTTTTTATAAATAGCGTTCCCGCGGGTACTATGCATATTTCCAGGATAAAAAGTAGACTTGCCCAGGACTCCCCATTCTCTCGGTTTTACAATATAAAAATATCGAAGTATAGATGTGTAAATGGGCATGGGCATATTGGCCGAGTTTATGAGATATAGTAATTCTGATGCATAAGTTTAGTAGAAATGATAAAATAGTCCAGAGTGGGTTAAAATAGTATTAGTATACTAGGTGACCCGGCGAACTTCGTACCGCCTTTATGTAGTCATAAACAAGATGTCAAATAATACGTAATGAAGAATGGCATCACAGATTATATGTTGGTTTATTATACTTAAATTTCATTAATATTGCGCTATTGTGATGTAGCAAAGGTAAAAAACAAAGCAAAGCAAAGGTAAATACAAAGACAGAATAGTAAGTATAGTGAATGAAAAATCACTACAAACTAATATAGTGAGGTTTCTAAACATTTTGCAAATAAAACATTCATGAAGTAAAATGTTTGAGAACCACTTGCTTCATTTTATTCCGGCAAAGACCGGATGATTTCATTCGATCTTCACCCGTGAGGGGGAACACCGGATATCAGTTAATAGGCGTCTTAAGCGAGTCTTAATTAGATGAATTTAGCCATCACTACGAAAAAATCAGTATCCATATGAGATAATCATATAACAAGCTATATTTTCGCCAAAATAATTAAATAAAAGTACAAGGGAAAGATCGGATGGAAGCATAAAAGAAAAAAATTATGTTGTTCTCTAAAATCCGCCGTAGCACACGTCCGCATTGTCGTAGCATCAAACGGGAACTAGTGAACGATAGAGAACAAAATGACGTCCTACATCATGTTGCCACCGTTAAAAAATATGGCCGCATTTAGGAGTTTTTTCATGCATACGGTCTTACACCCCATCCGGTCTTACCCCGCTATACCTTATTTTGTACCAAAGAAACATGTTATCTTTTTTTAATAATTCTCTTAGAGGAGCTGTTAGAGTAGAGTAGATATTAATGAATTTAGATAAATAATTAGTCATTCCTAAAAATCGCTGAAGATCTTTTTTATCTTTAATAGATGTAATATCACGGATGGGATCCCCTTGTTTCCCATAAAATTGTAGGTCCTAAATTCGTAAGTCAGAAAATGTTAGTCATAAAATTTATGGAAATAAGTACCATTAGTCATAATAATCATAAACATAACTTGAGATACTCCTAACGTTCAGGAGTCATAATATCAAGTGTAATACACATCGTTAGTCATAATATTGATATCCATAATATCTGAAGACATACTTGTTTATTATCAGAAACTTAATAAATCATAAGCGTTTAAGTCATAACTGCGCACTGTGCTTTTTATTGGTAGTCATAACGACTTTATTAGATTACAAAATATTCATTAGAATGAAATGCTGCGACAGACGAAACATTTAGGTTAGGTTAGGTTAGGTTAGAGTATGAATATTTACAGAAACGAAATGCTGCGAGAGACGAAACATTTAGGTTAGGTTAGGTTAGAGTATGAATATTTACAGAAACGAATTGATGATAGCAAATAATAGTAGTTCAAATGCTATGTATGTATGTATGGTATGGTATGTATGGTAAAAAAAAATATTTCTACGCTATGAATAATTATCGCTAATAAGTTTTATGACTAATGTAAAAATTCACATCAAACAGTTATGTCAGAAAATTTTAGGATCAATTACATTATGATCAATGATAGTTCTGGGTACTGATTGGTATGACTAATGATAGTTCTGACCCACGACTATTATGCCTTACGAAATTAGATAATTCGTTTTTATGGCTTTTTATATTATTACTAACGGCATTATGACTTACAATAATTATTACCCAAAACATAATGACTTGTGAAAATCGGAACTTCGATGTTATGTCAGTCAATATAGACCCATCACGGATAGCTTTGACTTTTTCTGTATCTGGCTAGATGTCTTCATTACTAATGATCATTCCTAAGATTTTTTTTCAGTTTAAAAAAAAACAAATTTTTCTTTATTAAATTTAATGTTGCATGATTTAGCTTTCTCCAAGACTTCTAACAAAATGTTATCATGTTCCTCTTTAGTTTTAGAGTCTGCAATCAAATCATCAACATAAAATGTAACCCCAGATATACCTTTAAAAGTTTCTTCCATCCTTTCTTGGTAAGCCTCAGTCGATATACAAAGTCCAAAGGGAAGTCTTTTGTAACGGTAGTTGCCATAAGGTGTTGAAAATGTACACAATTTTGAACTCTCTGAATCTAGTTTTACAGACCAGAATCCACTATTACAATCCAGTTTTGTAAAATATTGGGCATCTACTTAATTGTCTATGACACCATCAATGGTTGGCAATTGTTTATGTTGTCTCACTATAAACTTATTTAGGTATCGAGGATCAATGCAAATTTTAAGTTTGTTATTTTTTCTTTTCACTATCTCCGCAAATTAAAGCAGGTATTCCAAGCCACAACTCAAATGGACCTCAAACAAACAAGAAGAACAAAATCTTAAAGGAAAACACAAAGCAACAGAGTACATCTGACGAAATAATTAAACCAGGCATACTAAACTTTTTGGTGCATAAGAACCCAAGCACCTGCTCTTCTCCAAAAACTCAGGAAAGTACATAGCAATTAGCACCCCCTCCAAGTGAAAAATCAGAAAGTGAACAAATATCAAAAAATCTCCCAAGCCGGCTGGTCACCGTGGGGGATTATGACCAAAACCCTCCAGGTAAAACACAAGAGACTCCAAACTACGGACTAATTCAAAACAAAAACGAAACAAGATCGTTCGACTCTACACTTAAAAATCAAAACCTTCTTTACATAGCAACATATAACGTGAGAACTCTATCATCTCATGCCCGGTTCCTAGAGTTAACAGACGCATTAGAAAATATAAAATTTGATATACTGGGCCTCTGCGAAACTAGAAGACTTGGGAACGAGATTCATGAATATGAAAATATTATTTTTTACTACATTGGTGAAACTGCAGGCCTTTACGGCGTGGGCTTTCTTGTGAAAAAACACCTCAAGAAAAACATAGAATGCTTTATGGGGCTATCTGAGAGAGTGGCACTATTAAAACTACAAATTGATAACCTCAAAATAAGCATCATACAAGCTTATGCGCCAACCGAAGCCGCAAATGACAGCGATCTGCAACTTTTCTACGAAACGATCAATAAAGCTATCAAACTATCAGGCAAAAATATTATCGTTATGGGCGACTTCAATGCCAAGATAGGCCAACCCAAACCAGAAGAAAGTTTAATTATGAAAAGCCACGGATATGGCGAAAGAAATAGCAGGGGAGAAAGATTAATCGAATTTGCATATGAACACAATCTCTCTGTTGTGAACACCTTCTTTAAAAAAGGGCCCAACCAAAGATGGACCTGGAGATCACCAAATGGTAACACAAAAAACGAGTTAGACTATATTCTAACAAATCTGCACGGCAACGTCCAAAATATACAAGTCATTAACTCACAATTTCCCTCAGACCATAGATTACTTCGTGCTACATTCAACATACAAACCAATAAAAAAAGCAGAATTAACTACAACAACAAAACGAAGAGCCAACTTAAAAGAGAGGAAGAAATTACATTATACAAAGAAAGTTTAGCGAATTCTGTCAATGACCTCCTTGACTGCCAAGAAAAGGAAAGTGTTCAAGAATACTATGGAAAAATAATTAGCACTATAGAAACAAGCTTGAAAAATGCATGCCTACCTAGAACACACTCGAAAAACGTCATATCTACGGAATCAAGAAAACTTATCAAACGAAGAAGAGAACTACAGCGAACTAAACCAAAAACCCGAGCAATGAAAAACGAACTACGTGCCCTTTATAAGCTCGTGAACAAATACATAAAAAATGACTACCTAAAATACAGAAAACAAACAATAGAGAAACATTTGAACACTACAGGCAGTATTAAAAAGGCATATAAAGAACTAAACCTACATAAAACGTGGATAGAGGGGCTTCATGGTCACAATGGCACATCCCACTCTAGAAGAAATATATTGAACATAGCAACGACCTTTTATAAAGGCTTGTACAAAATCCCGCAAAAATACGAGAACAATAGATTAGAAAATATAGAGGAAACAATAGACGACAACTACAGTGTATCAGTAACCCCTATAGAGGAACTAGAGGTCATGAGAGGCATAAAGAAACTACAGTTTGAAAAGAGCCCAGGACCAGATGGAATAACGAACGAGGCGATCAAAATAGGCGCCCCCTATCTGCTAGGACCTATAACTCACTTATTCAACAATATAGTGAAATCTACAACAACGCCAAAACAGTGGTCTGAATCCGAAATTATACTGCTCTACAAGAAAGGAGATCCTAAAGATATAAGCAACTACAGGCCAATTAGCCTTCTACCAACGCTGTACAAACTATTTTCAAGCATCATTGAGAAAAGAATAAGCAGCTCTCTCGATAAACATCAACCAATCGAACAAGCTGGCTTCCGAAGCGGCTATAGCACAATTGATCATATTCACTCTCTGGAATTGGTGATAGAAAAATATCAGGAATTCCAAAGACCACTATACATAGTTTTTATCGATTATCAAAAAGCTTTCGATACAATTCTCCACTCTTCGATATGGAAAGCTCTACGCTTACAAAACCTAGAAAGCAAATATATTGACTTATTGGAACATCTGTATAGTAACAACACAAGCAAAGTAAAACTGGAGACCACCGGACCCCCCTTTCCAGTAAAGAGAGGAGTGAGGCAGGGCGACCCCCTGTCTCCTCGAATGTTTATAGCGGTAATAGAGTCGATCATAGGACAGTTGAAGTGGGACAAAGCTGGCTTAAACATAAATGGCAAATACATCAGCCACCTCAGATTTGCTGACGACATAGTATTATTATCGGAAACGAGCACAGAACTATCCATCATGATACAATCACTACACAGAAAAAGCATAGAAGCAGGCTTAGAAATGAACCTAAACAAAACTAAGCTTATGACGAATCGTGCTCAAAACCCTATATCACTTAACAATACACCTCTAGAATATGTGGACAGTTACATATACTTGGGAAAGCAAATCTCATTCCATAAACAAAACAATGATACCGAAGTGGAGAGAAGGATCACAAATACATGGAGAAAGTTTTGGAGTCTAAAAGAAATACTTGAGAGTCAGATGCCACTTAAAATTAAGAAAAAAGTTATGAACACCTGCCTTCTGCCATCTCTAACGTACGCCTGCCAGACGTGGAAGTTTACTCGACGCGTGAAAAACAAGATTACCACCTGCCAACGTAGCATGGAGAGAAGTATACTGAAAATAAGAAAGATTCACAAAATACGCCACACCATTATCCGACAAAAAACTAAATTAACCGATGCTCTTTCTTACTCACAAAAGCTCAAGTGGCGGTGGGCAGGCCACGTAGCTCGAATGACGGACGACCGGTGGACCGTGCGGCTGACGTCATGGCCCGGCCCGAGCGGCAACAGGAAGAGAGGCAGGCCTGCAGCTAGATGGACTAACGACATCACACAAATCGCCGGCAAGAAATGGATGAAACATGCTGAAGACAGAGAAAATTGGGCGTCCCTGGAGGAGGCCTTCACCTTCACTTCAGAGGGGTTCTCACCAAATGCTTAATTAAGTACTTTTCTATTCTAAAATAAATAATTTATGGATACAATAATGTAAATACAAATTCACATTTAAAATACTATAATATTACAATAATAAATAAATAAACTAGTTTTTTAATAATGTTAAGTATACCAATGCGACGAAATTAATCTTTTTTGACACTTATTGAACTCACTATTGACATTGAAATAAAATAATGACTATAGTTAAAATAATAATAATAATAATCATAACATGGAAAAAATGTATTTGACTGTAACGCATTTATCGTAACTACTTGAAAAATTATGTAATTTCTTATTGACCTTGTGGTGAGAAATAAAAGGCTTTTTTATTTTATTTTATTTTATTTATTATTTTTTCTTTTAGTAATTACCATAGAGTTGATCCACTTCGCCGGCTCATGTACTTTCTCTATAATATCTTGATTTTCCATACGTTGTAGCTCGAGCTGAAGTAATTCACGGAGTGCAATTGGAACTCGGCGAGGAGGATCTGCTCTAGGTTGTGCATTATCCTGTAATTTTATAGAATATTCTCGTGAGAAACAGCCAATACCTCTGAAGGTGTCTTCATATTGTTGAACAATGTGATGAATATCATTCATTTCAAGAGTACATATTTTGGAAACATTGTTCCTTGTGATCAATTTAAGACTAATACAAGATTTTAGTCCTAAGATAGGCATCTTGAATTATTAACATGTAAATTGGCTTTACGAATAAATATGATTATGATTATGATTATGATCTGATGATAACAAACTGTATGTTATCTGTTTTTCCATTAGCTAAGTTACATTTAATAGTACACAATCAATACACATATATTTTTTTATCGTCAACAGTGGTCAATTTTATTTTACTTTTTGTTATAAATTTAGGATCTAAATCTAGACTTCTATATGTATATAATGACATGCAATTTACTTGAGCACCGGAATCTAATTTCATTTTCACTTCTTTGTCATTATTGTAAATCATTCTGAGGAATTACCTGTTATGGAACCGATGAAGAATGATCTGTTTCTTCCGTCTCTTGTACTTGTGCTAGCTGTCTGGATTTGTTTCTACAAACACGCGCAAAATGGTTTTCTTTCTTGCAAAACGAACAAGTCGTCCCTTTTGCTGGGCATAAATGAGATGGATCCCATCCACCACCACAAGTATAACATTTCCGTTCTCTGAATATTTTCTTCGAGTTTACATATTTGGTACTCATATTTTGTGGCTTGTTTATATTTTTCGAATTAACATTGAGTACATTTTGTTCTGTTTCTTGATTTTTCATTTCTTTAACCTGTCGTTGTGATAGTTCCGCAGTTTTGCAAATCATTATTGCTTTCTCGAGGTCCACATTATCCTCTCTCAATAATCGCTCCTTCAGGTGTACATGTACATTATTTATACCAGCAATCAAAATATCCTTGATCAACTCTCGTCTCATTTCTTTAAAATCACAATTTAAGCTTTTAATTTGTAGATCAGTTATAAAGTCATCAAATGATTCAGTTGGGCCCTGTATTCTGGTGAAAAACTTGTGTCTTTCCAAGGTTATGTTTTTTCTTGGTATGTACGAAATATTCGTGAAATCTATCTATGACCGTTTGATACGAGGGCTGCCTTTTAAGTTGTGTCGTTTGGAAAAACTAAAGACAATTTAAGTGTTAAATGGTATTTATTGTTTTTCAAAGTAATCACCGTGATATGTAATACACTTTTTCATTCGATCGAACCAGTTTTCGAAACACCTTATTCCAGTCCGAAGTCGGGGTCTCCAAAATGGCCGTTTTGTATGCCTCAACCGCTTCTTCAGACGTCTGGTACCGTTGACCACGAAGTCGTTGCTTGATTTTTGGAAAAGTAAAAAAATCGTTAGGGCTTAAGTCTGGACTGTACGGCGGGTGTTCCAAAATTTCGACGTTTTGCTCATTTAAAAACGCAATTGTTTGCCGGGCGGTGTGCGAGCTCGCATTATCGTGGTGCAGTCTTATACGACGTCTCGGGTTCTTTTTTCGAAACTCGCCGATGACTTCTGGTAAACAGACAGTGGTATACCAGTCAGCATTAACCGTTTTACGATCCTCGAGCACGATGGTGGCAACGTGGCCACTTTTCGCCACAAACGTGGCGACCATTTTTTTCGAAGTGCTCCGTGAGCGTATTACTTTAGTCGGTTTTGGCTCATCTTGGAACACCCAAACAGTCGACTGCTGTTTAGAATCGGGATCGTAGGCATATATCCCAGATTCGTCACCACTGATAATGTCGTCAACATATTTCGAGTTTCCTCGGTTGAATTGCCGCAGAGTTTTGCGACACCATCGAACGCGAGCCGTTTTTTGGTCTTCACTGAGTAAATGTGGTATCCAGCGTGAGATCAGCTTTTTTACGCCTAAGTGATCATGCAAAATACTGTGAATACTGGTCCCTGAAATACTTAAGGAAGCTTCTATCTCACGGTATGTCGCATGGCGATCTTCGACGATCAGTTGCCGTACAGCATCAATGTTCTCCTGGGTTACGGCTGTTTTTGGTCGACCTTCACGATGTCTATCACCAAGACTAGAGCAACCACGTTGAAATTCTAAATACCAGCGTTCTACAGTCCGGAGGCATGGTGCTTTATCATTGAAAACCGTAGTCAACTCTTCGAAGCACTGAAGTCGCGTTAAGCCCCTTTTGAAGTTGTAAAAAATTATCGCACGTAAATTTTCCTTCGAAATTTCCATTTTCACAACTGACTTGTCAACTTTGAACGAATGCTGTACTAAAACGGTTGGGCCGATTTCGAGTCTTTCTTTGGTTTTCGAATTCTAAATTCAAATATTTTACATCACCCTTGGCCGTAAAGTGGGATTTTCTGCCCGCTACGCGGAGAGAAAATCTCACTTCTTGGCCAAGGCAAGATGTAAAACTTTTGACAAACCACGGGCGGTAATTCGTAAAGCCCCAGATCGCATATTTATGGCCCTCACCTTCGGTTCGGGCCACAGAAACCTGCGATCTGGGACATTTACGAATTCACCACCCTAGGTCTGTAATGTACTATTACATATTCGGTCTCCGCAAATTCGACCATGTTACGAGTTTTCGTGGCCAACTGGAATGGCTTCCTATTCGTTTTCGCAGAAATATTTACGTCCTGTCGTTGCTTTTCAAAGTCCTTTTATTCCTCAGTCTCCTTCCTACCTTTCCGAGAAGTTCAGTTTCCTCGCATCGTGCCTGAGCATCGCCTCAGGCCGAACAATAATCTGACGCTCGCTTTTCCTCCTAGCAGCTCCAGTAGCAATACCATGAGTTTACAGTGACCGTACTCGCTAGCGACTACGTAAACGATTTGTATGAAGAATAGTACAGCGCCCCTGGCGGTCACTAAAATTCTTCATACAAATCGTTTACGTAGTCGCTAGCGAGTACGGTCACTGTAAACTCATGGTACTCATGGTAGTGGCATGGTGGTGGCAGCTCTAGTTCGATTTTCGAGCTACGCGGAGAGAAAATCTCACTTCTTGGCCAAGGCAAGATGTAAAACTTTTGACAAACCACGGGCGGTAATTCGTAAAGCCCCAGATCGCATATTTATGGCCCTCACCTTCGGTTCGGGCCACAGAAACCTGCGATCTGGGACATTTACGAATTCACCACCCTAGGTCTGTAATGTACTATTAAGATGACACTAGTTCTTTTTTATGCAATCACGGGAGGTTTGCAAACGACAGAACTTAAAAGGCAGCCCTCGTACAGTGTTTTTTCAATATCAATGTTGAAGGAATTGAATCTCAGTATGGCCTTCTCACCTATAGAGTGAAGCAGTAGGGCAACCTTGCGCCCGGTCCGACTCCTTCTCGTAGTTAGTGGCAATAAGATATAGGTTGAATCTTTGCAACCAATTCTTCCAAGCTCCTTCATTGTTGTTGTTATTTAAGCACAAACGACATGATATTGATAACGCATTTACGTATGAACACCTGACACCACGTTGCGTGTTTTATGATATTCTGAAATATAATGAAAACAATCAATAACAGTATTTTAATTTATTAATTTTAAGTATCACTTAACAAACAGTCAAGTAGCATCAATGCAATATGGCCGCGCCCACGCTCTAGTGACGTGACATTAGTGATGTACCCGTAACAGAACAGTTCCTAATTGAAAAACATTCCTGCGGTAGCCTAATCGGTATTGCATATACTTTCCTCGCAGCGCTATATCTGGTTTCTTCCTGTAAACTTTGCTTGTAAACAACTCCTAAGTCCCAACTATAATATGGTAGGTAACTCTTCAACCGAGTTCTCTCTTTCGCTTCTTGCCCAAATACTAGTTCTACTGATGTCATGTAGGAAATACCAGCAATTTTGTAAGGCACTGAAAAGTCCTGCATGCCGCGTGTCTTCTAAATTTTATCTCCATAATATGTTTAGATTCTTCAAAAATTTTCAAACTACTAGCCTGACAGTGACTATGACAGATCGAATTGCGTATATACAATACTCGAAACATACTTTACAGTGAGCGACTTTACTATTGCGTTTTAGTTATACTAAAAGTCACTCGAAAACGTGAACGTTTTCGTTTACTCAATTACTCGCTCGTCACTCATTCGTATTAATCAAAATACACTCGCTTAAACTTGTTACAAAACGTACCGCTAGGGGCGCTGTTCGAGTTTTCATACAATCTTGATGTAAACGCGAACGCGGTCGAGAAGTATTTTCTAGGTCCGAAAAATACATTTGAGGTACTGTAGCAATACCATGAGTTTACAGTGACCGTACTCGCTAGCGACTACGCTACGTAAATGATCTGTATGAAGAATAGTACAGCGCCCCTGGCGGTCACTCTTTGAACTAAAATTCTTCATACAAATCATTTACGTAGTCGCTAGCGAGTACGGTCACGGTAAACTCATGGTAGTGCTACAGGTATAGTTATTAACTCGTTGAATGTCTGTAGGCTACCAAATGTCACGCGTGTATCGTGATGAGCAGAGAGACAGGGTGCAGGCGTAGTGGAAGGAGAGGTGTGGTTTGCAATGAAAAGTAACTCACGATTCAGGCTCTGTATTATCATAATACACAATCCAAAATGTCATGAATGTCAGGAACACAAGGTAAAACTAAACTGGCAAATAAATAAGAAGTCTTTAAATAAAATATTAGCGGCATTACAAAATACGTGCGTGGTCGGTTGAGACGGGCGGAAGAAGAGAACGGACATACATTGTCATAGACAATTTTACATTGAACCATAGATATTATTAAGGATGTTACACACACAGTATTTCTAACACTTCCCCTCAGACTTAATAATATTAACAAGAAAAGACCACTTGTTAACAACAAAATCAAAAAAAAATACATGCTCATTCTACATAAGAGGACTATGCATAATGCATGCTTACAGAAATATTTTCATTCAATACCTAAGTAGTATTAATACAGCCTGTGGCCTGTACTAGGAGCAAAAATTTTAAACATAGACCATTTTAACCATCGGTAATCAAGTCCAAATGGTTTCAATTAAATCTAATTAAAAATAATTTTCCGTTTTTTCCTAACAAAGTTAATCGACCCAGCAATGTACTGCAAACAACGTACCCAGTCGTATTATTTGACATTGTCACGTACGATTGTTTACTATTAAAAACCCTACTGAATAAATCAATATTTATTTATTATTATGTACTTCTTAATAAAATGGCCCATTAATTAACCTTTTTTTCAACATCACGTGAGTTTTCTTATCCAGGACGTGTAGACAGAAGAAAGAATGAAACTTATTTTTAACTCTTTATTCAGTTGATCTAACCAAAATAGTGCACTATGATCACTCACACGCTGATAATAATAATTCTAATCTTACCGGGAAACCTATTAACCACTTAACTTGCACTTCATAGTCAGGAATTTGTTTTTTCCCATTTCTAGGATGGGTGTCCGTTTGAATCCACTCCAACAGGCGGCATGTAACACTGGACGTACCTAGGACGTTTTCTAAAGTAACGTAGAATTGCAGTGTTAAGTAATCTGGCTCAACAGAAACAGCCGCAGTCACCACCAGGATCAGGAGATGAGTTGAGTTGATCAATAGATACGCGGCTATAATCCATCCGGAGAACACTCGTTCCCTTTAGTCGACGCAGACTAGATTTACATTTTCTCTCATTTCGTTCTAATTACCATGTTGTATAGGTATTTCACTTGCGTCGTAATCCATTTTATTATCACTATTTTGCATTCTTGCACTCCAAATTTTCCCGAGGTATTTTTATTTTCTAGGTGACTTGACGTTTGACGTACATTGTCAATCTAATTAATAATAAAGTAAACAGTCCCTATTATAAAAAGTTCGCATTTAAAATTTCTGGTTTATGATCTGTGGAGGTTGCCTAAGTGTTGCCTAACCTGAGAGAAGACTACCAACCTAACAGCAAGGTTCGCCAATAGCAGTCTAGCAAACCGTTACCAAGCGAATGGTCAAGCAACCGTCCTTGAGAGGTTACAATAAAATATTGACATAAGATAAAAAGGCTGAATAAGCGTGTTTTTCTAGAGATATTTACTTTAAGTATTTTAACACAAAGTTGTCAAAAGAAAACGACAAAATTTTGGGTGGATAATAAAGATAATAAACTTATTAATTAAAAAACGTCACCCCTGTACCAAGGTAGTGCCCGGTACCAAGACATCTAACGACCGTTTACTAACAATCTAACAACTGAAATGCATTGATTATGGGTATAACCCATAATCAATGCATTTCAGTTGTTAGATTGTTTAAAGTCCTTAATCTCCGATTTAAAGCATTAGGGAGCATTAAGATCTGGTCAAGGTAACTGCAGATACTCTGCAGAATCATCTATCAAAATTTTTGCTCCTGTTACAGGCCACACCCTGTATATAACATTAGTCCAAAACAGAATTCATACTACTTAGTTGCATTATACATTAAATATCATTATAAATAAATTATCTATCATTCAATAAATTACAGACATATGGGCTGACGAAAAAGTTTAGAATATCAGGTGTCATTTACAGTTGGTACCTCTAGGTAATTGCGAATATTTCTTTGATGGCAAAAAAATATTAGACTTGTGCAAACTGACAAACACAATTAACATTTTATTAGTTGCCCTTATAGACAGAGATACATTTCTAAGTTTAGTATTTAAAAACATAGGTAGGTGTAAATATATGCTTTATAGTTCAACAAATAAAATTGTCTAAAATTTAAACCTAATATTTTCTAATTAAGTGCCTAATCACATGCTTACATAAACAAGTATAAATAGAAATCACTTGTCAAAATTTGAAAGACTCAAATGAAATAATACAAGGCTAAGACTTGCTCTGTATGTAATTTCTTTTCAACTACTAATTCTACACTTTCAGATCTCGCATGCAATTACCCTGCTTCAATCAATAAAGGGCCTTTTAAAAGCATACACACCTTCTTTCATTTACTCAACAATACTCAGGCTGTTCCATGTATATCCTCTCATATATCACCATACAAACAACCAATGATATCAAAATATCAATATGTTCTATAGATATGATTGTTTTACGTACCAGTAAAAATGGAACTCGCATTCACATTTCATTGTTGATCGACGTACGACTGGTGACTATATTCATGGTGGTTAGCCACTCCGATGAGATCGACGACGCCAATGCCTCTACTAGGCTCATCAAAACAATAGAGCTGACGTACATACCATATAGGTACAAAGGTAATCGCTATACCATAGCGGTAGTGAACCGCGGGTACTGCGTACGCGCACGGGTCGGCTGCCGACAGTCACAGACCCATCTGTACTAGTGGCGCCTTCCCCTCGAGCTACAGGGTCCCTGCGAGTCGCCGGCTGCACCTCCAGCTCCTCAGCAGAAGACTCACGGCCAGCGGAGGCCTGCACTGCCTCGCTGAGCTCTTCTCTCATCACCAGATTCAGCATCTGTGAACCACATAACAATAGAAATATAAGTATATTTCATATTTATAAATTCCTAAATTCATAGAAGAATTGGAACTATAACTAGAATTGTGATCAAAATGACTAGAATTGACAGTATCACTAAGAATTAATTAAGTATAAAACTCAATATTATTACATTCAATTCAATATTACATTCAATAAATGAGATCACAAAATTCATTATTACTTCTATCAGTACAATCTAATTTGTCAATACATATAAAATCTTTGTAAAATAAAATTGACATTTCTAGATAAATAAAATTGCCTTTCTCGCCCTGTGATGGATCTAGAAATCGGTATTTTAGTCAATTATGATATGACAATCCGACAAAAACAAAATAAAGCTTTGCTTTAGCATTCAATTAAGCAGTACAAGTATGTAATGTAGGCTCACGAATCAATGGATAAGCAATATATCCCATAGATAGAGGTGTCCAAGACAAACAAGACTGTCGGGACCAGACCTCCTCGGGGACATGTCCTGCTAACACTGTTATTAGGGCTATTGGATATTAGATTAGATGATATTAAATCTAAATATAATGAATTACTTTCATAAAAGATTTCCCCCAAAAAACAGTAGCAAAGACTTGTATGACCAATCATACACTTGAGCTTTTCCATAATTACCGAGCACATTACAGTACTGTCAACACCAGTGAGCAATTCATTCCTGACCCAGGAAGACAAACTCATTAATAAAGTACTCAACCTGTTAAAAATGCAAGCATTCAATACTAAGCCCAGTCCATTTTGAAGAACAAAGTTTTTCAACAAAAGAATAGAACATATCTACATTCTTCAATAGAATAAAACTTTTCTTAACAAAAATAAATCAGTAACAAATGTTGATAAGTACCTTGCATCCACCATTCAAGCTGGTCTCTGCAGTAGGGCCTTCCATAACACATCTTGTGTACAAGCTTAAGGCTGGCTCGCACGTCCTGCAGTCACGGTCAGTCTAGGATAAGCCCTGGCCAAAGGCTTCCCCTGAGACAGGCGACAATATTCTGGTGTCCTCCTTGTCAATCTGAAATGACACATTAAGTGCAGCACTCTCCTTCAGTGCTAATGCAGACATACCTGTAAAATCACGGTGCCCTAACCTATTATGCCTTTATTAAATGGCATAGACAGCATTAGACTCAGCAACCATTGCAGTCTGTGCTTCCTGCACTTAATGTAGGATAGCCATCGACTGCTCCTTTGCAAAGATACCATTCATTCTACAAACACCTTTACATTACATAATGGGCATAACTCGTATAAAACAGCTTTCATAAATATCCATCACATTAAAATAAATCAATCACAACCACAATTACGCCTCCCTCACACATTTTACTTACATAAAAAGCAAGTTTTCCATAAAGTGGGACATACATGAACTTTTCTAAAACATACAAAAAAATACTACAAAAGCTTACATGTATCTATCAGTCCAACTATAGAACTCTCCAGTATGGTTAGCTTATTTAATATTCACTAGCAAGTTCACTGTCATTAGCAATGACAATCCACGTTACTGTCCGCAATGAAGTTGTTACCTCGGCTGTTGCCAAACAAAGATGAAGCGAGCAAAGTTTGCTCCTTATTCGTATTCCTTGCTGCTCCGCTTTCGTCTATAGCAACAATACTTCACACGTTCTAGTTTCTTGAAAAGTGACATCTTTCCTCGGGTTCTCTGCAGCCGTAGTGCAAGAACGGGCTGGTTCTCTACACTTACACAAGCCCTTTGATATTCTTCTTGTGCCAGGCAAAGGCAAACAAATCCAAAGACAAAACCACTGGTAATTGAATCTGTCTCCAAGGCTGATACTATCATAGTGTCAAATTCCTGAGGGATACCAGACAATAAAGTTCATACATTTCAGCATCTTCTATTTCTTCACTGATTTCTTGCAATTGTTGGACCATAGTAGTTACACTACTAATGTAAGCAATCATGTTTCCACACAAATATGAGAAGGCAAGCACGTAGGAACAATCATGTCTTCAAATAGTTTCAAATTTGTTCAATGCCGGCTAAAGGGTGCTCGGGCATTACAACAATAAATATTGGTTCACACACAAATAAATGCGAGCTGAGCAAACGCCTTAGCTAACTCCATTCGTTCCCGTATTGTGACACATTCCCGTTTCCAGCATAGGGATTTATTCATAGCGAATTTCCATGTCATGAGTTGCATAACGCATTCTCCAAAACGCTTTCGAGTTTTCCGATATGGTCTCCAATAAACAACACCGGGAGTAGCGGATGCAACGCAATTTATAAGATTGGCCGACAGGACGGTAGCCATTTGTAGGTTATTCTGCATAACCTCAAAAATCAAGCACTCACTCCGTTCGGTGTGCGAACTGCGATGCGTTATAAAATCATGCAAAACCACAAACCTCATTACTCTCTACGCTGGGGACCTGATGAGCAGAGACAGGGTGCAGGCGTAGTGGAAGGAGAGGTGTGGTTTACAATGAAAAGTAACTCACGATTCAGGGTCTGTATTATCATAATACACAATCCAAAATGTCATGAATGTCAGGAACACAAGGTAAAACTAAACTGGTAAATAAATAAGAAGTCTTTAAATAAAATATTAGCGGCATTACAAAATACGTGCGTGGTCGGTTGAGACGGGCGGAAGAAGAGAACGGACATACATTGTCATAGACAATTTTACATTGAACCATAGATATTATTAAGGATGTTACACACAGTATTTCTAACATATCGCGTGATAAACAGCGATACGAGAAATCGATCTTCCCTGGTAATGTATGCAGTAGCCTCTAGATGGCGTTATAAATAACTAGCTTTTGCCCGCGACTTCGTCCGCGTGGATTTTGGCTATAGCGTTCCCGCGGGATCTAAGCGTACTTCCGGGATAAACACTGACCCCGTGTACACCGAACTTAATAAAGTAGCCTGTTTCCTTCCCGGGGACTCGATTATGCGCGCCACTAACATTTAACTCGTATTGAAAAACTACTGGTCGTAATCAGCATCGCAAACGATTGGCAAAATACTTTCCGCGTCTAACTCTAGAACTGCTGTATTTTCATAGAAACTTTCAACCCCCATTTTACTCCACTTAAGAGGAAATTTCTTAGTGCCCACTTCGGTCTAAGAGAAACGTTTCTGCTAAATTTCATGATTCTTAGCTAGGGTAGCGGTTTAGAAGTTTCATACAAGCTTTCAACTCCCTTTAACCCGTTAAGGGGGAATTTCCAAAAATTACACCATAAGAGAAACTTTTCCGCCAAAGTTCATTTATCTAGGCTTAGCGGTTTAGAAGCTACATAGAAACTTTTAATCCCCTTTTTACCCCTATAAAGAGACACTTTCAAAAAATCCTTTGTTAGCGCCCATTTATGTCATAAAAGAAACATTTTTGCCAAATGTCATGTTTCTAGGCCCAGCGGTTTAGAAGTTACATACAAACTTTCAACCCCCATTTTACCCCTTTAAGGGGGTAATTTCCAAAAATCCTTTATTAATGCTCATTTTCTCAAACATGCTCAGAAATGTTCGTGTTACTTTCAAAAAAGTAGACGCGAGGCTTTCCATTGCCGGCCTTGGCCAGCAAAAACATTATTGTCGTGTGTGTGTGTTTTTTTTTAATTCGCTTGCTATTTGAGACACCTCTGTAGAGAAACTGACAAATCCATGGAGATAATAAGTACAACTCCCATGGCCAAATCATCCACGATCATGGAAGTAGTAAATACTGATGTGGGGTAAGTGCGCCCAAATTTATTTCGCCCCTATGCCTTGTCAAGAACCAACTACTAGTTGAGTAATATTTATAGGTTTCGATATATTTATGTTAGGCGCACTTACCCCATCCTAGCGCACTTGCCCCGAAACTGACAAATCCATGGAGGTAATAAAGTAATAAGTACAACTTCCATGGCCAAATCATCCACGATCATGGAAGTAGTAAATACTGATGTGGGGTAAGTGCGCCTAAATTTATTTCGCCCCTATGCCTTGTAAACAGCCAACTACTAGTTGAGTAATATTTATGTTAGGCGCACTTACCCCATCCTGGCGCTCTTGCCCCGAAACTGACAAATCCATGGAGGTAATAAGTACAACTTCCATGGCCAAATCATCCACGATCATGGAAGTAGTAAATACTGATGTGGGGTAAGTGCGCCTAAATTTATTTCAACCCTATACCTTGTAAACAGCCAACTACTAGTTGAGTAATATTTATAGGTTTCGATATATTTATGCTAGGCGCACTTACCCCATCCTAGCGCACTTGCCCCGACTGACCTTACGTATTTCCTCGCTGTTTGAGAAAAGCATTATATATACGTCGGCCGCAATTGCGATTGCCGGACTCGTACTAATAGAAGGCTTCGCTTCGCTCAGCCTTCTAACTGACTCGTCCAGCAATGCGCTACTTGGCGGCCTCTGCAATAATGTACTATTACGTTTTATAAGGAATCTCCCTGCCAAGTTTCACCTTTTTAAGCCTAGCGGTTTAGAAATTTGATACAAACTTTCAACCCCTTTTTTACCCTCTTGAAGGGGTAAATTTCAAAATTTCTTTAATAACGCTCTCAAACTTTCGCGATACACACTTCTATTAAACACACTACCAACGGGACTTAATCGCGTAAAAACTATTTATATTTTACCTCGACGTTTAGGCCGCGATGAAGCGGCCGTGGTCACGAGAAGACTGAAGTGGTATAAGCATTTTTTTTTTCTTGTCGCGCGGGTGGTTCGAACTAACCGCACTTGATTTTTATTATGTCACTCGGAATGTCAACAGGCCGGCACACAACACTAACAATGTCCGCAGATTTATCCGAAGGGGCATCTCGTCGCTTACACTTGCTGATCACTGGATTCCACGACGTCGATAACTTGAAACCATCCTCCCTATCTATTGAAGTTAGGATGTTTGACGTCGAGGTAAAATATAAATGGTTTTTGCGCGATTAAGTCCCGTTGGTAGTGTGTTTAACGCTCACTTAGGTTATAAAAGGAAACTCCCTGCCAAGTTTCATGTTTTTAAGCCTAGCGGTTTAGAAGTTTCATACAAACTTTCAACCCCATTTTTACCCCCTTAAAGGGGGAAATTCAAAAAATTATTTAATAACGCTCACTAATGTTAGAAAAGAAAACTCCCTGCCAAGTTTCATGTTTCTAAGCCTAGCGGTTTAGAAGTTTCATACAAACTTTCAACCCCCTTTATACCCCCTTAAAGGGGGAATTTCCAAAAATCCTCTCTTAGACTTCCCTTACGTTCCCTAAGGAACCTGTATGCCAAATTTCAGCTCTCTACGACCAGTAGTTTCGGCTCTGCGTTGATCGATCAGTCAGTCAGTAAGTCAGTCAGTCAGTTTCTTGTTTTATATATACATATATAGACAAGCAATGAGTGTCTCGATAATAATACGCCGGAATAATTGCAATGTTTAACAATTTAATCTTGAGTACCATGTACAATTTTAGGAAAAAACATATATTAACGTTAAGAGGGTTTATCCCGAAAATTGGCAACGTCGCATATAGCTGTCAAATGTTTCGCTGTTTTTATTAATTTCTCAATATTGCTGAATTAAAAAAAAGAAGATATCATTCTATGGTTGAATGACGCGTCTCGTTTTACATTTGTTGGTTAGGCATTCAATTGATAAGACGTTTAATTACGTTAAAGTGCATGGGAACTGCGATGGAAAGTTTTCAAAAGATATTACTTCCATAATACTAAACATTTCGTGTTCCTATTATAACTGTTGCAATCCATACTTAATGTTTTATTCAACCATAGAGCGATAATTCATGTTTTCGTTCAGTTAATATTCAGAAATAAATGAAAACAGCAAAATAATTGACAGCTATTTGCGACGTTGCCAACTTTCGGAGTAAACCCTCTTAAGTCCAAATGAGTAATTTTAAACACTGTTTGACAACAACTAAATATTGTACTGTATCCGTCCTCACTATTTTATTTACTTAATTTTAACGCAAATGACACTTCATAACGGTCACTGTTTACAAAAAGATTTTGTTCGTTTGCCATACAAATCGTTTAGAATGGTTTTAGTCCACAAAGTATTTGTTAATCACTGCTTTTATGAATGTTGCGGTCCATAAAGAATACACTTTTCACCTCTCTTGCTCGTAAAGTTGTACTTTTGGCTGACTTTGTGTAAATATTGAAAAAAAAAAGTTAATTTAAAAAAAAAAAAACCCGACTGCGTAAAAAACTAAAAAGAAAAAAATAAGATTACTTAGTTCAGTAGTAGCTAGGATTATGTTAAGTAATATTTACCGTCGCCATCAGATATATGGTAGCGAACAATGTGATCATAAATATCTGGACACGATCTTACTGTCAAGACGTTAGACTACATACTCAGATATTTCTGATCATTCTTGCTTGCTCATATTACGTCTAATGGCGATCGTACCTACTGAGAAAATACACCATGGAAATAATTTCATGTTCGACACTAACATAAATCAAATATTGATTGCTATTTAGGAATCTAAAGATGCCTACTATCGGGACCCATTATTTGTAACATTTTAAGGGTAAAATCTAAATCTAGGGAGATTTTAAATGGGTCCCGACTGTAGGCATCTTAAGATTCCTCAATAGCAATCAATATTTGATTTATGTTAGTGTCGAACATGAAATTATTTCCATGGTGTATTTTCTCAGTAGGTACGATCGCCATTAGACGTAATATGAGCAAGCAAGAATGATCAGAAATATCTGAGCATGTAGTCTAACGTCTTGACAGTAAGATCGTGTCCAGATATTTATGATCACATTGTTCGCTACCATATATCTGATGGCGACGGTAAATATTACTTAACATAATCCTAGCTACTACTGAACTAAGTAATCTTATTTTTTTCTTTTTAGTTTTTTACGCAGTCGGGTTTTTTGTTTTTTTTTTAAATTAACTTTTTTTATTTTACTATTTTTAGTTAGGGATTATAAGACCGTAAATTCCGCAATCTTGTCATTTCATGGAGAGAGTTGCTATCGTGGAGATTATTAAGTAGCTTGCGATGATCTAAATTACTGATTATTAATCCCTCTAGAGATCTAACCCGGCTCAAAGCTGCATAAGCCTGACCCTTCGCAAAAATGCGTGTACCTAAATCAACCACAGCTCGGTCCCAGGTAGTTCCTTGTAGCTTATGTACAGTAACACCCCAGCACAATATCTAGCGACCAAGCTTTGCTCGACACCGAGTTTTCTCAGGTACCTATTCCAAATTTCATCCAAAACGTTAGAGGCGATTCTGAAATCGCTTGTATAAATAAATAAACATACAAGATTAGGCGCGTTTACAATACAAGATCTACAGGGTGAAATCAAAGACGTGAATGCATATGAGTTTATCTGGGATAAAAAGTAGCTTATGTCTTTTTTCCGAAATCCAACTATCTCCTACAAAATTTAATCTAAATCGGGCACAAAGTTATCATCGAGTACGGAAAGTCTAAATCTGCGCGAGACGAAGTCGCGGGCAACGGCTAGTCTATATTATATATTATATACTAGCTGTTTCCCGCGACTTATGTAGTACGCGCGTGAACATCAAAATGTAAAAATTCCGTTCCCGTGGGAATTTCGAGCAATCCTCTCTTAGTGCCGCTTCGGCCGTCTACAGAACCGGAGTTTCGGAACTGGTTCCGTACGAGGCTTTTAAATTACTTGTATGGAACTGGTTCCCTACGAGGCTTTTTTTTTACCTGTATGGAACTGGTTCCGATCAAGTAATTATTATATTTCATCAGCCGTGTACGGAACTATTAACTATTAACTATCAAGTATTGAAAAAAACGGAGCGGTCCACGTGGTCTAATTCACTTATTGTCCATTCCTCAACCGTCTATTCCCCGAATGTCTGTTCCCTGAAAGTCCATTCCCTTGAATGTCTATTCCCTGAATGTCTATTTTCCCCGAATGTCGACTACTAGTTTACCGGTAAGGGTCCACTCAGTCCGTGAATATGCAAAGACTTAGGAATGTGACTGGGTCGACGGGTCCCCGCTACGCAGGGCCCCTATTTCTAGGTAGTTTGCCCTTCGGTCGTATATAGATGACTAACAAACCTAACCTACATTCACACCTTTGACCTAAGTAAGATATGTATGTATAAATAGTATAGGTACATATAAAGTAATCGGAATCAGTTACCTACAAACTACTTTATGAAGTAATCGCAATCGGTTACCTAAAAGCACAGCAAAAGCCTCGATCGGAACCAGTTCCACACAGGTAAAAAAAAGCCTCGTACGGAACCAGTTCCGAAACTCCGGTTCTGTAGACGGCCGAAGGTATTAGTGCACCCCTACACTCCCCAAGGAACCTACATGCTAACTTTCTGATATCTACAACCGGTGGTTTGGCCTGTGCGTTGTTACATCAGTCAATCAGTTTTGCCTTTTAAATTTTCAGAACTATTATTTTATATATTATTATTATTATTATATTCTAACTGCGAAAGTATGATGAAGTAATTCTAACGTATACTTGCGTCCGGTTCCTGTAAGCTACCGAAGCTTGCCAAGCGTGTAAACGCACTATTACCATTACGTAAGATCATAATCAGTCACTGAGAAAAGCACCAACAGAAAAATATTTGCGTTTGCAGCGCCACCTACCGGGTCCAATTGTGTTTTAAATTAATCCAGGAAGCCATTCAAATAAGCACACAAAGTTTCATCCAAATCAGTCTAGTTGTTTATGAGGAGCAGGGTGACAAACACACGTAAGAAGAATTATAATTATACCTAAGTACCTATATTAAAATGTATAACTTGAGATTGCACTTTATTTATGCTTGCTTTATGCTTTATTTATACTTTACCTGCTTTCCAACAAGCGAGCCGACGGAACACATTTCAAAACTCACTATCCATCAGGTGGGCCAAAATTATTAATTTACTAATTATAAAAATGATAGAAACTCATATCGGATCAGTGCGACAGACGCGTGCGTCTGTCGCATCCGTCGGCCGCACGCGTCAGTCGCAACCCACGAAAACATCTCCATAATTCCCATACTACACCGGCCGCATCGCCGGCACGCGTCAGCCGCAGCCGCAAGCCGCAGCGATCGATCGGAGACATCCAAAACCGACCTTAACCCGGCTCAAAACGCTGGCTCTATTAAAATTCTTCAAGTCAACCGATAGATGGTTTATCCAAAGCACAGGCTTCGGCTTATTTTGGATTCCAGAGACTTTCACTGGTGTTTTAGTTTAACTTTCGGTCAACCTATGTGATAAAAATGTAAATATATGTATCTCTTAAAAATGTAAATAGGTTAAGAAAGAACAAATAAATTTATTATTATTATTATTATTATTAGATGGCGCTACTGGTACTACATTAGAGTATTAGGTAGCTATTTTATTTATTTACGAGCGCTGAGTACTGACTAGTGTAATTGGTACCTATAATTAATTAGGTTATATTTTACTGTATTAAGTAGGTAAATAACACTATTGACACTTTAAATGTAATAACGAAACTAAAAGTCTTCAAGTCAACGGATAGATGACGCTACTGGTACACTACATTGCACATGCGTACATACTTGATTGAAGTTTGAGATTTATGAAAAACATTATTATTATTTTATAGTCGTCGTGACCTGCTTGAAGACTCGTTGATCTAGATTATTTCCTGTGTTGCTAATTCGAACGGATTTACTATTGGGTGGATATAGGTACCTACTTTACGTGGTTAGTAAAGGAACTTTGAATCGTTATAAATCATAAACGGTTCTTTTGTCTGAAAAATGGTCAAAGAAACCTAATAATGATTTTAAATACCTATTCAACGATACCTCACATGCTATAGTTGGTTGACTTTTATTTTTTTATTTTGTACAATATGGCGTCTGGTGGCCGCCATTTTGAATTTTGATTAATTTCATATCTTCAGTGACACTCGCGCGATTCAGACGAATCGATTGACGTATGATTCATTAAAATCGACCCACGCGTTTGATCTCTAGTGTGCCACAAAGGAACAAACATACATACATACATACATACATACATACATACATACATACATAGACAGGTAAACACATAACCCTCCTTTGCGGTGCGCAGTCGGGTAAAAAGGCCTTCTGCTTGAGATTGTTGCGGCGCTTCTTCTCAAGCAATGGGTCTAGGAAGCGCTAGTAAATTCTTTTCTGACGTGTAAAAGTGCCCCTATGTGGCCAATTTGCTGAATAAATGATTGAATTTTGATTTTTTTTTTGACAGAAGGCTGCATAAAGTTGAATTTTAGGCTCTAGAGCATAAAGTAAAATCTTCGTCTAAGACTAAGGAGATGAGGGCATACAGCCACATACACTTTTAAGCTTCATATAATCTTATACATGAAACATGCTTTTTCTTGTGATTTATTCTTTATATTCTCTATTTTAAAATATTAGTATGGATTATCAAATTAATAATTAAAAATTTAACGACGAAAAGGTGTGTGTATTCCTGAAAATCAAACAAAAAAAACATAACCATGGCATTACACGGGGCGTGACATAAGTCAAACGTCACATTAAAATTTTTTTTTAAGAAAAATGAAATGGCGAAAATTCATTATTTGTTCTGAATTGGTAAAAATAGGTGCGTTGAGATTTGTTTATTTTAATTTCTTTCAATTTCGTTAATTCTAATTTCAAAGATGTCATCATCGAGTCATCATCATCATCATCATTTCAGCCGATAGACGTCCACTGCTGGACATAGGCATCATCGAGTAGTGATGAAATAGTGCTTTCACCGAATAATACTACGATGGAGAGAAACGCTAAAAACTTAGTTGAAAATATATTGCCACAAAATCCAAGCCATTTGCGGAATGTGTTATTTTTAATAATATTTAATTTCCTTGCAGTCGAAGGGAAAAGCAGAGTGTAAAACACGAGCATAAAACCCATTTTCCCCTTGACTTACTATACACCCTCGCCTCTCGGCTCGGGTGTATATCTGTAAATCTCGGGTAAAAGGGCTTGTTTTATGCTCTTGTTGTACAATCCACTATTTATGCATTTGCTATTTTAAATCGCAAATATAAACGGAGCTAATGTTAGTACTGGCAGCGCCATCTACCTATCATAAAGAATACTCGTACATAATGATAATATAATGATGTTACCATTAGTTAATAGTACATTATTGCAGAGGCCGCCAAGTAGCGCATTGCTGGACGAGTCAGTTAGAAGGCTGAGCGAAGCGAAGCCTTCTATTAGTACGAGTCCGGCAATCGCAATTGCGGCCGAGGTATATATAATGCTTTTCTCAAACAGCGAGGAAATACGTAAGGTCAGTCGGGGCAAGTGCGCCAGGATGGGGTAAGTGCGCCAGGATGGGGTAAGTGCGCCTAACATAAATATATCGTAACCTATAAACATTACTCAACTAGTAGTTGGCTGTTGAAAAGGCATAGGGGCGAAATAAATTTAGGCGCACTTACCCCACATCGGTATTTACTACTTCCATGATCGTGGATGATTTGGCCATGGAAGTTGTACTTATTACCTCCATGGATTTGTCAGTTTCGGGGCAAGTGCGCCAGGATGGGGTAAGTGCGCCTAACATAAATATATCAAAACCTCTAAATATTACTCAACTAGTAGTTGGCTGTTTACAAGGCATAGGGGCGAAATAAATTTAGGCGCACTTACCCCACATCAGTATTTAGTACTTCCATGATCGTGGATGATTTGGAAGTTGTACTTATTACCTCCATGGATTTGTCAGTTTCTCTACAGAGGTGTCTCAAATAGCAAGCGAATTAAAAAAAACGCACACGACAATAATGTTTTTGCTGGCCAAGGCCGGCAATGGACAGCCTCGCGTCTTCTTTTTTTGAAAGTAACACGAACATTTCCGAGCATGTTTGAGAAAAAGTTAATTTTGATAAGAATTCTTTAGATATTTTAGTATCAAAAAAAGATTGTAATTACCGTATTCAACCTAAATGACTTTATCTAATAAGGTACCGTAGACACCAAAAAATTTGCATCTCTGTAACTCTAAAACTTCTGCATATATTTTGACGCCACTAAAATATATTGATTAAACATCTTGCAAACTTTACAATGAAACTAATTTCTCTAAGAAAAAAAATGTCGACGGTAATTAGGCTGAGAACACTTATTTGTGAGCAAGGCCCATACGTGCTAAGGAGGAGGAGTTCCCTCATTTTCTCATGGATCTCAGTACTGAACCAAATTAAAATGGGACCAATCCGGAGGTACCACCTTTCGATTAAAAGAAGAATCGAAATCGGTTCACAATTTGACTGATCGCGGCGAATGAGTAATCGCGGAACATACATAGGTACAAGAAATTAACCGGCCAAGAAGCGAGTTAAACTCGCGTGGAGAGGTTTCCGACCCTTGATTATTTACAATGACGTTATTTTCAAACCGTTTCACAGGATGAGCTCTTTATATGATAGATTTCAAATACCATGGACTTCTTTTTTTTTAAATCTTTTTTTTTGGGCCTTTGTCATTAAATGACGATGCCAGCCCATTGGAGCCGCTCTAAACTTCTCCTCAGTAGAGTGTTGTTATGGAGGAGAGAGGGAGGTTATTTAGTCAAAAAGCTTAAAATAATTTTCCCGGCATCCGAGGCAGGCTCAGACAAAATTTCCTGGAATGTTCCCAGGTTGGACTTAGGTATAGGTATAGGTTCGCGCGGGCTAGTTTTCCGCAACTCGACGTCATGATTGCGCCTATTTTGCGTGGCAGGTTGGACTTACTCAGATGGAATTTCTCAAATAACCTTTCTCTCTCCGTCCGAGTCCGAGCACACTCCGCCAACCGATGATACACGTCTTCGGGCAAAACGCATACCTCACAATTTGAGGAAGGCATCTTCCTCATGAGAAACGCGAATCCGTTTAGCGGAGCATGGCCTGATCTCAACCTATGAGCGGATACAACTTGTATATATTTCATACCCCAGTGAGATGCATCGTTTGCCGGTAGTGCAGCGTTCGACATGCTGGATAGCACTTTTGCTGTCCGTTATGATGACAACATTTTGTGAGTTCAGTGAACTTACGTAAAGCAAGGCTTTGGAAATAGCGAGGAGCTCTGCTGTCATTATAGATTGGTGGTAATTTGGAAGCATTTCCCCGAGTTGGAAGAGGGGTCATAATATGCGGTTCCTATCTTATTGCGGTGCTTGGACCCATCAGTGAAAATTTTGTGCCAATCATGAAATTTTGTATTAAGTTCCAGAAGTACATTCATTCTAAGGAGTTCTCTCTGGTATGTGTGTTTTGAACAGAGGGGCTGGGTATGAGGTAAATATAAGTTCTTTGATGGTTTCGCTGATTGTTACGGCCAAGAGGGGTCTTCATTACTCAGATGTTGACCACGCACCTCAACAGACAGTGAGCGCCTGTTACGACCCCTGCTGAAGATGCAGAGTTTTGACTTGCTAGAAGAGATATCTAAGCCAAGGCTGTCTAAAATACGTAACATGATGTGCAAGGCTTGTTGCATCTCACTGGCGCTGACCTGCACGCTTAGGTTTCTAGTATATAAAACATAATCGTCCGCGTACTGCAAAATGGACACGGTGCGTATCTCACGACAAATTTGAAAGGTGGCAATATTAAACAGAAGGGGTGACAGGGGGCATGCCTGAGCTAAGCCTTTGCCAGTCCATCTGACCATCAAAGATCCTTCTTGCTCACCTCGTACTACAAGGTGTCTCTCACTCAGAAATGCCCACAAGTATTTACAAAACTTAGAACCAACTCCTAATCCATCCAAAATGCGGACTACACTGTCGACGGAAACATTGTTATAGGCCCCTTCTATGTCCAGAAAGCATGCCAGGGTAGGCAAATTCGAGGTGAACCCAGTTTGAACATAAGAGACGAACCGAGTTAAGCAGTCTGAGCATGATTGCTCCCGTCTGAATGGACTTCTTAATAATTTTCCTGTAACCTATAGGTCGATAACTGTCCTCCGTATTTTTTCAAAAATTTTAGGTCCATGGGTTTCGGAACTTTCGGAGATAAGGAGGGGGGGAATGGTAATTTTTCGCCTATTTTCTAAAATAATTCGAAAAGTATTGGCCAAAAAAGAAATAAAAAAAAATATATTTGAGATCCTCATAGAAGTACTTTCATTTGATATGTAAACACGATATAGTTTGAAAAACTTCATTAATATTTTTTGTGATTTAGCCCCCAAAAATAGGGTCTTATGATGGAGGATGTTACAAATTCATTTATTTTCGTTACACGTCCAACTTTGGGTCACAAACTTACATATACATATTATTATTAATTAATCGGTCCAGTAGTATCGGAGAAAATCGCCTGTGACAGCCGGATGGACAGACACACGAGTGATCCTATAAGGGTTCCGTTTTTACCTCTTGAGGTTCGGAACCCTAAAAAACATACAGACGAATTGAGAACCTCCTCCTCTTTTCGAAGTCGGTTAAAAATGACTTCTTGTCTTTTATCTTCACTATTTGAGATCGCATCTGGCAACACTACATCGCGCCATCACGCCACGCCCGTGCGGCGGCTGATGTCCAAATGGAAATACAAATTCGACGTCATCATCCAATAATTTGACCGGCTGCGGCCCCTACCGGTACACAACAGTGTGAGCACAGCTATTTGGCGGCAGTTTAGCGGGTAAGACGGGTACCAACCCGAACGGATCTAACACCAGCTCCTATACCACCCCGACTTTGACTCTGAGACACGTCTTTTTTGGAACACTATAATAGTACCTATCACTGATATTATAATTGCGAAATTGACTCTATCTGACACGCTTAAACCGCCGAACCGAAGTATGGAGATAGTTGGAGTCCCGGAAAAGGATATAGGCTACTTCTTAATTCGAAAAAAAATGCGGTTTCCCGCTGGAACACTATTTGCCGAATTCCACGTGGACCGATGTCGCGGGCAGAAGCTAGTATAAAAGAACATAGGCTGTATGCAAGTGATTTTAATACATACAACCTTTTTAGACTACTTTCTTTTCTGCTCATCACTCCTTGGAAAAATTCAAAATCAAGAATTTTGTTTATAGAATTGTCTGGTGAAATATCACACTTCTAAGTTATCAGTTGACTAGGTACACTGCTTTCGCTAATTTATTATTGATTGATATTTATTATTCAATTTACCAAACTAACAGCTATAAGATAGATTATATCTTTGCCGACATGCGGTTCGAGGTTCTTGTTATTTTCCTTCTCGCGGCTTCCCTTTCGACGGCGTACGAGGCTGATGGAGAAGGTACTTACCGTAAGCTAATAAATTTATATAAAACTCTGACATACAGACAACGCACTCCCGAAGCTGCCGGTCTTCGAAAGCTCAATTTGTCATGTAAGTAGGTTGCTAGGGGGCTTGCAGGGGACCAGTAAGAGGATTTCCCGAAATTCCTAGGCTAGGAGAACATGGTCGCAGTTATACTGTAAAAAAAGGTTAATAAAAAAAATTGGTTGTCTGTAAAGTCGGTTTACGGACGATAATTTTACGTTATAACGTCACACTAAGGCCGATCGTGCGTCTCTATCGCTCATTCCGCGCTCTCGCTTGCGCGCTCGGCTCAGGCGGAACGTTGCTATTGCCAGGCGCGGCGCACTCTTTGATTTCTTCGCGCTCGATACAAGTACCTACACGCCGGCTTCGCACCATGGCGTGATGATAAGTGGTACCGAATGCACGCGCGCGCGTTTTCTCCTGATTTACGTCGCGACGCAAGAGTCAGATGTGCTATGAAATTTGATAATTCAAATTTCATAGCACATGTTAAAAATATATTGTACCTATATAGCAAGGGTTGTAGTGACAACAGCAGTATAATGATTTGGTAAAGAGTAAAATGATGAAAATTGGTATGGAGGTAGAGATCTTCTACTATGTAAAGTCCCGCCCCTCCACATTACTGTTTCAATGTGTTCAGTCTCATCCTTACGAAAGTGTGTATGTAGTTGTAAGCATTCATCGTCAGTAGCGGACCGGCAGCGGTCCGAGACAGTCAAGTTATTGGTACCGCGTCGCTCAATGACACGAAAGTACTGACTGCAAGTAAGTGATGGGAAATTCAAGTGAAAACGCATCACTTTTCATGCGGAGCTAAGTAACACAACTATTGAATTACATTTGGTCATGTCAATAATATAGGTACTTACCTGATGATTGAATGACAGTAGTTGCCAGTTCGTTCTGTCGTATATTGTGAAGAGGCCGCATTTATTTTGACTTTTATTACCCGACTGCGCCAGAAAGTGGGTTATGTTTTACGGGTGTACCTATATATGTATAATTCTTTGGCACGCTCTGTAGCCTAAACGGCTGGATGGATTTTAACGTGTGAGGTTAGCACGCGGTTTCCAGGCCCGGTAAATACTTTCAAGAAGCCACGGACATAAAAAAAGTTTCTGTTTGTTTGTCTGTCAGTACCTCTTCAACCGTGGACCGATTTGGATGAAATTTGGTATGGAAGAAAGGAAAAGGACATAGGCTACTTTTTAATCCACTAAAACGCATAGTACCCGCGGGAGAACTTTTTTTCTTGCGTACCCCATGATCTGGTGTCCCCGAGGGAATCAAAGAAA
Source organism: Aethes cnicana (assembly GCA_963971205.1). NCBI lineage: Eukaryota > Metazoa > Arthropoda > Insecta > Lepidoptera > Tortricidae > Aethes > Aethes cnicana. The sequence goes on along the minus strand of OZ020279.1, from coordinate 14,109,840 downwards.
CATCAGTTCTCCAGAAGACTTTAATATAGCACTGACATATAAAAACAAACATCTCTATCAAAATATCATTAAAAAAAACATTTATATATATTTTTTAATAAAAATATAAAAACCGCCTTCAAACTCCGACAGACAGACTGCGATGTCAATGTCAAGTTCACTGTATGATTATCATTTCTTTGGGTCGGTTCACTTGACACCGACTTCGCAGTTTGTCGGACAACAGTTTCCAAACATTACTATAGAAGTAACTCTGAAGTCTTCGAAATTGACACCAAAATCATCTACGTGCTAGCAAATTTAGAGGAGTTCTCTCATTTTCTCATGGATCACATCATCGTAACTGAACCAAATTAATATGGGAACAACTTGGAAGTACCACCCCAAGTAGCAATCAAGTGTCTTAAAAAGGAATTATAGATATATTTAAGAAAATTTTACTAATTCTAACAGTTGTCTTGACTAAAACTGTTATGTCCCTCAAGATATCTTGAAGATATCTCCAAGACTGAGTTAAGACAAAGTGGGCACAGTATTTAAGTCAATTTTAAGAAAGAGTTAATACTACTCTTTAGACAAACTTTAACCCTACTTAAGAGTGAGGGTTTAAAAGATCTCTTAACTTCGATTTCAAAATATCTTTAAGGTTGACTTAATACCAAGAAATAAACTTAAAGATATCTATAATACTTACTTAATACTATTAACACAGTTGTACTAATTCGATCATCTCTTAACAGAGAAAATTTTAAAACTTTTTTTACTTATTGAATTGTTATTTTAGAAAACATGGCGAACTCTTTTACCTAAAAGAGAATTCATTGTAGGTTTATCAAAATGGCGATTAACTAACAATTTTTTACGTTTATGAAATACCGTTTTATGTCCCTATTGGTACTTGAAAACTATAACGCATGATTATTTATCGTGTAAAATTGATTGAAAGTGCTATAAAACAGACGGGCTTACAAAATACTGGAAAATAAGCACTAAAAATTTGGAACATTATGTTGCTAAATGAAAAATTTACTTACATACAGCGCAGAATACTACTTTTCCGTATATGTTGAAGATATAAATGCAACACTAACATGTTAAAACAAAAATCTAACTTTTATGTACTTTATTTTTTATGATTTAGCGTCGGAAATTTTCAATATTTTTTGTAACTTAAAGTGCAAAATGGCGTTAAGTCTTATTATTCTTAACGAAGTATGACTTTAGACAATACTGATTTTGTAAGGTTACTTTAGATAAAGTATAGACAAATTGCATTTGGAGTAGTACCGGTTTAGAGATTAGTGTAGGTCTACTTAATTCTTAATGGACTTTGAATAATCTTTACTTTGATTTAGTTTATACAATTTACCGTCAAATTTACGGTATTGTTTATGCAAGAAAAACATCCCACCAAAAAAATTTTTATTTAATGGCATGCCAAAGCGAGTACCTACTAATACGAGTATACCTACTACATTGCTTGCACTGCAAAGAAGTTATATAAGATCGAATGGGGAGCCAAGCTGTGTCGTTCAAAAAGTCAAAATGTAGGGCCAGGCCGTTTAGTGACAGTGATGCAAACACTCATAGCGGTTTATCAACAGAAAGCTAACCAGGCGTGAATTAATTGAGTGACGAAACGACGAAGCCCCACATTTTGACTTTTTGAACGACACGCTTGGTTCTCAATGATATCTTTAAAATTTTGTACAGTGCAAGCAATATTTAGGCAGTATCTAAGAGGCGACACGTTACCTACGTAGCATTTTAGATAGGTAAAATATTTTTCATAGGAAGTCTGGGGGCACGCTAGTGCTCCCGCCAAGACGAGTCAACAGAAGCGCTGGGCACACCTACCTTTTCTCAGCCTTTCATCGTATTTTCATAGGTAACTTGAAAGATTCGTCACGGATAGTGCTAGAAAGTCCAAATTTTGAGTAGTTATATTATGACTATAGAGTACCTTAGGTATTATACATAGTTTCAAACGCATGGCTATAATCGTTTAGTGTTTTTTTATATATTTTGCCAATTAGCTGATGAGATAAGATGTTTTAAAGAAAATAAAATTTTGTTTCTTTGTCCGTTCTTCATGACAAAATGGTTGGAACGATTATGATGAAATTCGGTATGGAGATAGTTTTATATAGTTTGAGAACCGGGAAATAACACTTTTTTATCCCGATATTTCCACGGGAACGGGTTTTCCACGGGTCAAATGAGTTTTTCACCCCTCCTATTCGAAAAGAAGTGTTTTGTTCCCCGTTTAGAGGGAGCAAAATGCGATTTTGCTCCCTCTTCGCTTTTTTTTAATTTTTTTTCATTTCTGCCCCGCTAACAGGGAGCAAAATACGTCTTAGCAGTGCGTTCACGGAGCTGCGGAGACTGTAAAAAGTGGCATTCAAAAGTCGCGTCTTTTTCGTATTTAGAATTTTAAATATCGGCATTTTACATAAATACTTTATTACACATACTAAAAATCCATAAATTCATAGATATATACTTACTTTTGATAAATTATTTTCTATTTTTTATTTTCAATTTGGCTGAATGGTGCAGGCCAATGCCGTAGCATTCCTCGTAAACTGGTCGTGTGATCGAATTAAAAAAAAAACTCGAACCCGCGAATTTCGTGAGCGCTCATTTCCTTGCCGTATTATTTTACACTTAATTTCCAAAATAAAACGTACCTTATGTAGTGTTATGAATTATTCGTAGAAAATGAATGAAATCAAAAAGTGATTTAAGTGATGCAATGTATTGAGATCAACACCTCTGAGAATTCCAAAGGAATATTATGTAAGTACGTAATATGAATTGCACTGCCCTTTTTTCATTTTATCGCAAATGTATTAAAAAACTTTGTGTGATACAGTATGTGCGAAATTGTCATAAAATGTACTTTATTTCACATTTGTTAAATTTACCTATTATTATGAACGCAACGCGTGCGAGCATGACAGAATATAAATACAATATAGTTACTGATTCTTCAATATGGAAGCCATTTTCGCCTCCTACCTATGAATTTATGATAAGCGCGCGAAACACACGTTCTTTTTAACCTTGTTTGTTTCTAAATGTATTATTTTTTTGTTTTACTTAATTTAAAGACAATAATGAACGAATGATCTAATGATTTTCTCATAGGAGGGGTGAAAAGCAGAGTGTATAACACGGTAGCAAACTTATTTATGCCTTGGGTGACAAAGCTTGAATCCCTCGCTAGCTCAAGATTCCACGGTAGAATCCCTCGCTTACGCTCGGGATTCTATTCTGGAATCTTTCGCGTCGCTCTGGATTCAATCCGTCACCCGCGGTAAAATATACCTTTTTGCTCCCTAGTCATACAATCTACTATTTCAATACTTTTAATATAACTAACCGTCTATTATGTGTAGGTAATCATCGGAAACGCAAATTCTACGTCTACGCGGGACGAAGTCGCACGCAACGGCTAGTTTTAGATATTAATAAAATCTAAAGTTTTACTAGCTATACATCTGAAACTACAATCCATATCCATATTAATATTATAAATGCGAAAGTAACTCTGTCTGTCTGTCTGTCTGTCTGTCTGTCTGTCTGTCTGTCTGTCTGTCTGTCTGTCTGTCTGTCTGTCTGTCTGTCTGTCTGTCTGTCTGTCTGTCTGTCTGTCTGTCTGTCTGTCTGTCTGTCTGTCTGTCTGTCTGTCTGTCTGTCTGTCTGTCTGTCTGTCTGTCTGTCTGTCTGTCTGTCTGTCTGTCTGTCTGTCTGTCTGTCTGTCTGTCTGTCTGTCTGTCTGTCTGTCTGTCTGTCTGTCTGTCTGTGTTTAAAAATAACACAGCGTTATTGGAACGCGTGTTCGAAATTCAAATTCCAAATATGTTCGCAATTCAAATGTATAAAAATTCTGGCCAGGGAAAAATTTTGTGTGAATGAGTATGGCTATGTGTTCTTTGGTCTTGGAAGTTTTTTATGTATTTTTTTTGTGCATGTAAGTATTTTTCTATATATGTATAAATATTTATATTACTATTACCTCCTAATGGTCGTAAGACGAATGGCCTGCATTAGTAAGACATTTTTACCTTGTTGCCACAAATGGATTTTTATGAAAAAAATATATTTCATACAATATTGTATTGTGCATTACATACCTAAAAATTGAGGTTGTCGCTCTCTTATAAATAATAATAAAAAAATAAAATGAAATAAAATATTTTTTTTAGTCCTTTGTAAATAAGTTAGAACCTTGATTTTTTTTTTGAAAATGTATTGCTATTAGTGCCATGTATAATCCGAATTTCAAAGAAATCTAACCTTTAGTTTAGCTTAGAAAAAATAAAAAAGATTTTTCATTTTTTTTTTTATCCAAACCAAGGGGAATCCAGGCTTGAAATATTGTAAAATGATATCTTATAATAAGACCAATTAACGCTTCTAAGAAAGGTATACATTTCAGCCAGGGGCAGTTTCACTATAGGATTGCGGCTAGACCCTTTGGTATGGAGATAGTTGGGGTCCCAGGAAAGGACATAAGCTACTTTTTATTCCGGAAAAACGCATACCTAGTTCCCGCGGAAACCCGATAACCGAATTCCACGCGGGCGGAAGCTAGTAATATTATAAAAGCAAAAGTAACTCTGTGTGTCTGTCTGTTAACTCTTCACGCTTCAACCGCTGGACCGATTTGGATGAAATTTGGCATGGAGATATTTGGAGTCTCGGGAAAGGACATACGCTACTTTTTATCCTAATATTATTTTTATTTATGGATTCAATCATTTATTCAGCTAATTGGCCAAATACAAAAAAAAAACATATTTCCACGAAAAAAAATTACATTCTAGCAATTGCCAGACCGAATCTACGAAAATACGATAAAACGTTTCAAGACAAGGTAGATATAATGCCCTACGCTTCCGTTGACTTGTCTTGGCAGGTGCACTGCCGTGCCCCCAGATCGTACAGTCAGCAGCAGAAGTAGATAAGCCGTCCAGGTGTTCAAAATGACCTACACACGCCCTTAACGTCTTAAGAATAAGGTCGTGTGTAGGTCATTTTGAACACCTGGACAGCTTATCTACTTCTGCTGCTGACTGTACATTGCCGTGCAATCAGAATCACTGCTGTCCGCTACTTCCATTTCCAAATTTGACGCTATAAGTATCCTCTACTGTCTCGTGATCTATATTTAATTGACGATGCCCACAGTACCTTTCTAAGACTGCATCTTAGCCCGACGCCCGACGACGCCCCTGCCGCTCAGTATGTACTTATAATAAATAAATTTTACTTTTCCGTACCTACGCATTTTTGCTTGCTTGCAGTTGGTCGTGATAGTTTTCCTTTCAACTGCGTTATGGCTGGGGGGGGGGGGGGGGGTGCACTTGACACTCTACCAATAAATAGCATTTTAAAGCTGAATATTCCACAAACGCATCTTAAAGGCTGTAGCCTTATTTCTATACAAAATTTGCCTTTCTATCAAACTAAAAAAAAGCGCGGAACGATTTAACTTCAATTTATGAGGTTTTTAATTTTGTTTTTAAGTTGGTTCTTCGCATTTTACTGAATAATTTTGATCTAGAATCGTAAATTGATCACATTAAACTAAAACATGACACTGTGGCTGCATGGCGTAGGCCTTTGCCTTTGCCTGATAAAATTGCCTGATGGGATAAATGGATAAAAAAAAAAAATAAAAAAAAATACTTTGTCTCACTCAGTGAAACAAACACGATTTTGCTCACTGATTTCTGACAGCAAAGTCTACTTGTTCGAGCTTCTGAGGTGAAAAATCTCTAACCAGCATAGATTTTGGCAGATTTGACAAATATTAACTTTTTCCTTCGATGTAAAGTGCCATATTGTTTTAAGGCCGTTCCCTGACCCAGCATCGTCAAATTGCTCATGTAAGATCATACTTTTCTAGGAAATGTAAATTGTTAAAAATATGAAAAAAAAAACATTTTAATTCCAATGTTACCTAGAGGTTACATTGGAATTAAAATGTTTTTTTTCCGAGTTAAAACTCGGACATTTATTCCAACTTTACTACAGTTTATTATATTCAAACAGTGTAAAACTAAATATAACAGAAATATTATCCCTGTTATATGCGTATTATACTACATTGACAGCTTTATAAATGCCATGTTTTAAAACGGTATTTTTATAGAAATTATTAAAACGCGTTAAATACTAACTAAATTGGGCGTTCTGTGCGTAGCGCTTTCTCTTTCACTCGTTGCACGAGTGACAGTGACGGCTGTGCTGGGTATAGGAACGGCCTTAAAGGTTTTAAACTAAGTACCATTGTTCCGTCCTTGCTCGCCGCTTCGATTCTATCGCTATTTTGTTTATTTACCGTAGGCGCGAGTGCCGACGAGGAAGAGTCTCTCGGTGGAAACAGCAACAAAGCGTGGCGGCAGCTTGTCGCTCTCGGTACCGCCAACGACTCGACGACGACGGCGGCACCACCACCGGCGAGCACAGTGACGCGCTCTCACTGTGGCCCCGAGCTGCTTACCACGACTCTATTTCTGCAAATTATAATTAACCATTAACGCAAAAGGTAATGACGAGTGCTATACTTGGGGTCTGTCTGTGTGAAGAATCAGAAATATATATACATAAAAGGCACCTGCACTGCCACCAAATTAAGTGTCTCCTAACCTATTGTGTTCCGGTAAGGGAGTTAAAAAACCAATGAAATTACTTGCATAGAGACATTTCGTCTTGGTCCCTCAGGGTTGGTCATTCGTTATGACTAGGTACTTTTGTCAATGGGCCACAGTGACCCCTTACCATCAGGTGGTCAGAGTGCTCGTTTGCTAACAAATTAAAATAAACCACAATCTCGCAAAACATCCATGTATAGTATACCCTCGTATAAATAAATCGTTTCGTACGATAAATGAGTATCGGACCCTATCCTATATGCGCGCCCCCCTCCACGCTGCATCCCCTTGAACGTTGTCATATCCTGGTGAACCCAGGAGTTCATGGCAGCGACGATTGCTTCCTTCCCTCTCCGGTCGGTCCTTAATGTCACGGCTGCGGTCTGATGCAAGTCTGAACTGACGAACTGTCTCCATCGGCTCCGGTCAGTTGCCATGTTAGCGACAGTATAAAATGTTGGTGCTTGCGAGTTGGTCAGCCCATCTCGTTGACTTTTCCCCTCTGTGTTCCCGACGATGATTGTTTGCCTATCTATATCAAAAAAAAACAGCAGCAGAACTAGTATCACTAATAGCCCGAAGAATTGACAAACTTAATTTTAATTAAATGGCAAATGGGTGGACTCAGACTAACGGTCGATGGAGCCCGAAAGACCTCTAATGGCAGCCACGTACTGAAAGACAAACTGTCAGTACGCCTCTTACAAGACGCTTATAGTGGAGCAAGACGTAGAAGTGGCTTATAATATAATCTACCGCCATACTAAATTGTTTTTTTTTTATATCCTTGGTAGGCAAACGAGCACACAGTCAACCTAACGGTAAGCGGTCACTGTGACCCATGGAAACTGAAATCTTATTATTTCTTATTATGAAACCATAACATCTCCAATGCGTTGCCTACCTTGAGGCCAAGATGGAACGCCCTTGTACTAGTAATTTAACCGGCTGCCTTAAATCCTTATCAGAACACAACAGTGTGAGCATTGCTATCTGGCGGCAGGTTAGCGGGTAAGACGGTGGCACCAACCCGGAGCACCAGGTCCTACCACCAGTAATCCGACGCGAAGTTTCCGAGTTAAACCCGGACACACATACATGTATACGGACACGTGACTTCTACAGACTTATTATTAAATAGACAATAGACTACTTCCATGGCCTCAGCTCAGTGGCGGCCTCCAACCGGCATGCGCGCCGCGCTCGGTCGGCGGCGCAATTCGCACCACGAAACACAGGTGATCTCTTTATACCAGCTTATTTTTTTAGAAGAGTAGTAGCTGACAGCTTGTAACCGGTTACAAAAAATCCGGTTTATTTGTCGTAAACCGGTTTATTTGTTTAGGTTACGTTCGAATGAAATAAGCCTAACCGGTTAATATTGGGTTACTTAATGGAGCAATGACCGCGTGCGTCAATTGCTAGTCCTCCTCCTCAGTCGTACACTCTTGACAAAGTGGTCGTGGTTGCGCAGGTACTTGGTAGAAGACTCTCGTACGGGTCTAGTCCGTGGTAGATTTTCCAGCTTGAACTGCCCCCTAGCAATAAGTCTCCTCTACCTTTGACACACTTTGTAGGTGATCTGATCGCCCCCTGAATATTTTTCCTTCAACCTGACCCTGCACCAGCACGTGGCAGTGGGCGGGGCACATTGCTCGCAGAACTGATGGCCGATGGGGCCGGAAAGTTCTCGAGTGCCGTCCGTGAACCGAGAGACTAGCTGAAAAGGAGTGGCGATCTTATAAAAGTCGCGGGAACGCGGTGGATGCGAATAGCACAAGACCGGCCTGAGTGGCGCACCTTGGGGGCTCGGCGGAGGCCTATGTCCAGCAGCGGACATCTTTTGGCTGAAATGATGATGATGAAAAGCTGGTGTTGCTGTTGGTAGGCTGTCGTGATGTTGGTTGTGGAAAATAAAATAGGTTTTATTCAGATTCCTGTAACCTTCACCAATGCGATGAATTCACAAGATTCTTTCGTAGTAATCGCAAACGTGCTCGTCACGCCAATGTGTGTGACGCCTCCAACGCACCTTTGGCACCATTTGCGATCTTTCCAACCACTTACCTTGAGGTTTTGGGGTCCTTGCGGATACACTTCGACCCATTGGAATCTTTTGTGTAATTACTTTTCTCCATGCAGCTAATCCATTGCTTCTTCCACACCTTCACTAATAAGTTAATGATTTTTCCATTTCAACGACTACTAAGACTACGACTACGACTACTAGCACTACGACTGCTGAGACTACACCGGATAACAGGGATTCTGAAACAACAACGCAAGATGACGAGGAGTATTATGAAATTGAAATTGTACGTGCCGGCACTATTGGCAACACAACTGAAGCCACGGATGCTGAAACAATAGAGCAATATGACGAAGAGATTATTCTCAGGGTTGGAAAGGGAAATGTCTAAGGTACGTAGCTAGAGATAGGTACAGCCACCACAGGCACAATGTAGCGAAGCTTGCAATCAAAGAACGAGAGGAAGTAACTTTGGTGTCATGTTAAACACATTCACCTTACTGATTACGATTACATTACCACCCAGATTGCTCACCCGTAGATTAATAATATCAAGATCGAAAGCTTCGCTACACTCGGGGTCTATCTATGCACAATACATTTCAAATTGCTTGTAGTTCAAATGTCTACGCCACTATAATAATGTTTTTTTTTTTTTTATAGCGGTGACCCAGCCAAATTTACATTAAGTAGTGGTACGCCAGTACACGTACACTGCTTGTCACAAGAGAACTCTTAATAATCATATTCTCAATGCCACTAATTTGTTTATGAATTATTTTGGCTTGATTTAACTCCTTAACTGTTGCAGTGCTTTGTGTGCGGTCTGGAGGACGAGGGCATTCCCGAAGAAACACCCTGTGCTGAAGCATTCACAGCCGACCTGCTGCCTCTGTCGCTGGTAGACCCCACGGCGCATCTTCAGCTCGCTGACTTCCTCAAGGACTGGACGTTTGCACCCAAGTGAGCACTGACAAACTATCATCAGTCCATTGGACGTAGGCTGGTAGATATCTCGGCAGGACGCCGCCTCGCTAGCTAGCGCAGGTACTGCAAGTTTTCACCTGTGTAAGCACTGCCAAACTATCATCAATCCACTGGACGTAGGCTGGTCAATATCTCGGCAGGACGCCGCCTCGCTAGCTAGCGCAGGTACTGCAAGTTTTCACCTGTGTAAGCAGTAAGCACTGCCAAACTATCATCAATCCACTGGACGTAGGCTGGTCAATATCTCGGCAGGACGCCGCCTCGCTAGCTAGCGCAGGTACTGCAAGTTTTCACCTGTGTAAGCACTGCCAAACTATCATCAATCCACTGGACGTAGGCTGGTCAATATCTCGGCAGGACGCCGCCTCGCTAGCTAGCGCAGGTACTGCAAGTTTTCACCTGTGTAAGCACTGCCAAACTATCATCAATCCACTGGACGTAGGCTGGTCAATATCTCAGCAGGAGGCTGCCACGCTAGCTACCGCGCAAGTACTGCAACTTTTCACCCAAGTGAGTACTGCTAAACTATTCATCATCAGTCCACTGGACATAGGCTGGTAGATATCTCGGCAGGACGCCGCCTCGCTAGCTACTGTAAGTACTGCAAGTTTTCACCCAAGTGAGCACTGTCAAACTGTCATCAGCAGTCCATCGGACGTAGGCTGGTAGATATCATGGCAGGAGGCCGCCTCGCTAGCTACCGTAAATGGGTGAATTTTTGAACACGACATTTTTTGGTAATTTTCGTGGTGCATTTTTTTTTCTCTTATTTTATAATTTTGACAACGGATTTGTGATGAATTGTTTAGCTACAATTCGGTGCCGAAAATTTTCATTGCACACAAATTACAAACGCGCCACACAAATTACATTTTTAACTTTAGTGACATAAATTTACTAAATAAAACTAACTTTTTTTTTACATTTCGATTTGTTTGCATTCATAAAAACAGCACATGATATTTCTTGAAAAAATCGATCATATGGTGTAAATGAAAAAAATATTAAAAATCAAAATGCGTTTCTACTGACTAATTTAATAGAGTATAATATAAAAGAACGTACTGTTATTGTAATTATGTTGTTTTTTTAAAGATAACAAGCATAATTAAGCATATACAATGCTCATACTGTCGAAATAAAACCTAAAATGTAATTTGTGTGGCGCGATTGTAATTTGTGTGGACTAAAGTGGCACACAAATTACGCTACCCAAATTACAGCAAAAGTGCATTTAATTATTTTTCGGTTATAATCATTGATTGAAGCGTGAAACGTGTTCGTTGTTAATTAGAACCTCGAAACTTGATGGGACATCCCCAAAACACAATTGTACAAACTATTCCGGAACGGCTCATTTTCAACTTGTGCGCATCGACGGCCACCGCTCAAGATCCTTGCGGATGCCTAAACCACGCTCGTCTTTCCAGAAGGTGGACTCGGCTGCATCGCCAGCCCGGTGGCGACGTTGGTGCCGTTCTCTCGCAGCGTGTCGCTGTACGCGGGCGTGCACGTGTGCGTGTGCGCAGAAAACTGGTGCAACTACGCTTCCCAGCCCCACACCACGCACCTCATGTGGCTCCTCTCCGCGCCTGCATACTTCGCCGCACACAACTGAGGCACCAGCCTCCGCAACCACAGGCGTTATCGAGACGGACAGAAAGATTGTAGGACCTCGCGTGCCAAGATTGTAAACGTATTTCACCATTTCTCGCCGCGGAACTCTGTCAGGTGCCGACCAAATTCCGCGTGCGAGGTCAGGTTGTAAAAAATGCCTTATTGCTGATTAATTTGCATTAGTACTCGTTAGCGAAAATTTTACGCATTATTTTATGAATAAAACTTCTTGCTTTGTTGATCTGTCTTGCCTCTACTCATTACTACGTAGGCCAGCCCAACACCTACCGTTTCTGTTATATTTTTCCTAGAAAAGAATGAAACCGGAAGGCTATAGAATGCCATACAAAATGTACCGGCCCGGACCGGGAAGAATGACCGCGCAGCAAGGGGTTAATCCACCTAGTTATACTACTAGTTATAAGATATAACAAAATGAACAAATATAATCCTAATAGTTATACTGAGCAGTATGACTAAACGGATTTGATTATTTTGGTTCGGGTACGTCCATTTAGTTATATTGTTAAATAAACAAATGTAGGTTAGGTTTGTTAGTCATCTATATACGCCCGAAGGGCAAACTACCTAGAAATAGGGACCCGCGTAGCGGGGACCCGTCGACCCAGTCACATACCTTGTATTATGGTCGTACGAGCGACATGGACATTCGGGGATGTGGGCATTCCAAGCAAATGGCCGTGAGAGGAAAGTGGTCGTAAGTGACCGAATCCGAATGTGACTGGGTCGACGGGTCCCCGCTACGCGGGGCCCCTATTTCTAGGTAGTTTGCCCTTCGGGCGTATATAGATGACTAACAAACCTAACCTACATTCACACCTTTGACCTAACGGACTGAGGGTTGTGCTTAGAAGTTGGTCCATGAGGAAAGCCTGATCTTGATATATATATCTGTATCAATAGATTGACTTGACGTTATTTTAAATGAAGTAAAATGTGTGAAAACGTAAAACATCCAAAAAATTTAATTGAGTTTATTTAACAATATAACTAAATGGACGTACCCGAACCAAAATAATCTAATCCGTTTAGTCATACTGCTCAGTATAACTATTAGGATTATATTTGTTCATTTTGTTATATCGTATAACTAGTAGTATAACTAGGTGGACTAACCCGCAGCAAGCAATCGGACAGCGACGCCGGTGGCCGGGCAGCAAGAGGCATAGAGGACCGGTCGGTTGAGGCGCTATGGGCCCACGAACACGTCAATTTTTTTTCATCGCCTCCCGCTTGAAATTCTGTCAAATGATAGATAAGCCCTGTATGTTGAAGGAAAATAATCGTCAGCTGGTTGTAACGCGGTGGATTATCATTGACCTTTAACCTTTTGAACGCCGCTTGGGATGTCATCGGACGTGCCCGTGTCGCCGCCTATACTAAGTAATAACAAACTGTGTAGTGCTTGCCACATTACTTACGATAAAATATTTAATTGTTTATAGTCTACAGTGATTAACTTCATTTTTTACCACCTTATCATTAAAAAAAAAAATATTATTATTAAATCACGTTTACCAATGTCTTTATTATGGTTTCGTCCCTTTATTAATGGTTTGAAGCATCTCTGCTGCCATTAACCGCGATTGATTGATTAATGGTTTGAATCTGTGAATTTTACCAGCTATGCAAATTTATTGATGGACTTTGCTACATCACTATTATTTCTTATTTCGTATCTGTGACGTCATGAGCGGTCTACTATTTCAGACATTGGCGAAGCCTTCATTGTATTTTCGTTGATAAGTTGACACTAGTAGGGAGAGGATTGATCACATTAGAAACGTATCGAATCTGAAAATTTCAACGCTGTTTGGCATAATAAATCATAAAATTTTACACAGTAACACAATTCTTTTGATAAATCAATATTGTAAACTCAATATTATTATAGTATTCTAAGTTTTAAAACTACTAAACAGTACCATTCTTATATATTAGGTCCTTACATATGAAATTGGCGTTTGGCGAACTGGCAACTTTGATTCAAAATATGTGGCGTTCGGCTAGGAATTCCAAATTCAAATTTATTTCAAATTTAAGACCATGTATTTCTGTGTTCGAATTACGAAATTTATTTGTTATCGCGTCATTTGTTTTTCTTTCACATCGTTCTGTTCACAATATGGAGAACTTAAAATATCGCTATATTTACGAATATGAGTTTCACCTCGGCACTAGTGCTGCAGAAACGGCTCGTAGGATTAACAATGCGTATGGGGAAGCTACTGCAAAAGAAAATACGGTACGTTATTGGTTCCAACGTTTCCGTTCTGGAAATTTTGACCTACAGAACAAGCCTCGTGGACGGCCGGAGACACAAGTTGATAACGAAGAATTAAAAGCAATTGTGGAAGCAGATCCATCGCAAACCACGTCAGAGTTAGCGGCAGGCTTCGGTGTGAGTGATAAAACCATTTTGATTCACTTGAAACAAATTGGAAAAGTGAAAAAACTTGAAAAATGGGTACCGCATGAATTGAGCGACGCAAACAAAGAAACACGCGTCGAGTGTTGCGTTTCACTTCTCAACCGGCACAATAATGAAGGCATTTTGAATCGTATCGTTACTTGTGATGAAAAATGGATCTTGTACGACAACCGGAAACGTTCTTCACAATGGTTGAACCCAGGTGAACCAGCCAAATTCTGCCCGAAACGAAAGTTGACTCAGAAAAAGGTACTGGTAAGTGTCTGGTGGACTAGTGCCGGTGTCATCCATTACAGTTTCTTAAGATCTGGGCAAACAATCACGGCTGATGTGTATTGTCAACAATTGCAAACGATGATGGAAAAGCTAGCCATTAAACAACCCAGACTGGTCAATCGATCTAGCCCACTGCTGCTTCAGGACAACGCTCGACCACATACGGCACGTTTGACGGCCGCAAAACTACGGGAGCTGCGACTGGAATGTCTTCGACACCCACCATACTCCCCGGACCTTGCTCCAACTGATTACCATTTTTTTCGGAATTTGGACAACTTCATGCAAGGAAAAAAATTCAATTCTCACGAGGCTGTCCAAACGGCCTTCAAAGATTTTATTGATTCTCGCTCACACACTTTTTTTAGTAAAGGAATCAATGAACTACCTTCGAGATGGCAAAAGTGCATAGATAGCCATGGTACATACTTTGACTAAATAAAAAAATAGTTTCATAAAAAAAAATCGTTTTCATTTCTGCCATATGAAACGCCAATTTCATATGTAAGGACCTAATATTATGTTGACTTAACATAACTTTGAAATATCGAGTAATCTACACCACTAAAATTGTCTAAGTTATATCTTTGACGTCACATGCGGTCTCATTTTTAAGACGACGGCGTAGTCTGTATTGATTATTATTGCGGAATACAATGACTTAGTAGGGGTTACCGATGAACCACGATAACAGAATCTCGCCTTATTTATCGATTCATCATATCTACCATCGATAAAAAAAAACGACTTCACTAAACCCTGGAAGGTATTAGGCACTAATACAATTCAAATATATTTATTTCTAAGTTCAACTTTGAAAACGTCCAAGGACTCAATATGTCCAAGTGTCAAAATGTCCAAGGGTCAAAACATCCATGGAATCAAAATGTCCAAAGAGTAAATGGTAAAGTGGAACTGCTTGGATCGGGATCACAATGACAAGGATTAGGTACTCAATTATTTACTGCGAGGCGATCATGGCATGTCGTGTTGCTAGAGTCAAGTTTCTGGACGCTGAACGTTGTATGTCGTCATCCGACTCGAAATCTTCATTTTTGTACTCGTCAATTGAAATATGTGTATTAAGATTTCATAGAGAATACTGCAATGTCACTCTTTTCATCGTTAAATAGTCATACTTCCGAAACAACCGAAATAAGTTATTTCGATTCGCTCTAGACGATCGAAATACTTTTTCACGTTTCGGCATGGCCATCTAGATGCACGTCGTGACCAACTAGATTACAGGCCCTACCACGAAGAGCAAAATTCAAACGACATTTATTTTTCTTATATACTCGTACTAATGAGTTAAATTATTAATTTTAATGGACTCGTACAAAAAGTATTGTTCACAATAGTGCCATAATCAAGCTTTTCAATCTCGTACCTTACTTAGGCCACTCAGCAAGCTTCGTGGCCTAAACACGGTACTCGACTGAAAAGCTCTCTATTATGTCACGATTGCGAAAAATACTATTTCGTCCGCTCCTTCTAAAATTCTAATTAATTCTTCAGGGGACGACATTGTAGAATAATAGACAACTTACGTCATAATTTTATAAGAACATATCGAAGTGATAAAATAGGTTAGCTAAGTAAGGTCAGTCGCATGCATAAAACTTACGTCGTAAATCTAAACATCGAATGAGAAAGTCGACGTAGATATTTCAATACCAATCATCGTCACATCACTGGTGTCTTTTAAAAAAGACTTTGGCTACGAGACTTGGGGTAAAATCATACATAATCTTATGGTATAATTGAAGTTTATTTTCAACTAGAAAATATAATAAAATCAACAGATCAGTCTCACTGTTACTTAATTAACAATTACTGCGACTTACTTATGCAAAGAACCAAAGTAAACTTTATAAAAGTAAAGAATATCTTGAGAAAAACATGAAAAAAATTGTCTTATTTATCAGACTGCGGCGACACGAGCTGGATATTGATTGTCTGATATATCAGACTATGGCGGTCAAAAGGTTAATAACATATGGACGACCAGCGCCTACCCTAGTAGCATTTACCGTTGGGGTGTCGTTGCCAACGGTTGGTATTTTGTAGGGAGATGATGTGGTAGGGAGTGGGCCTGCCGACAAAACCCCATGATTGGACCAACCGTAGAGCGTTACTTTAGAGCTGATGTGGTTTTTCCCACAACCATATAACATTGGGCCTACTAGCTCTACAGTAGGCTAGCCAACGAGGATATTTTCTCGTAGGTACGACATTGGGCTAACCTGCTAAATAACAACGTGATATTTTCAACTTTATCCACTATGTAACCTAAATACCTTAGCTGGCACGTGCGAATTTGCATTTCTCAATGTTTATAGAGAGATTTGCCTTTTGTAGCGTGTTCATCACCTTCCTTAAAAGCTCTAAATGTTCTTCAAAGTTAGCAGCACCAGAGGCGGCCTTAGGGGGGGGGGCGAAGCGGGCAACCGCCCGGGGCCTCGCGCTCGTAGGGGCCTCGCGCAGGCCTACGATAACCCTAGTTGAAAAAAAATACTAATCAAGTATTTAGTAATCTGTGCTAATACAATACAGAGCGCTAAATCATGTGTTCACATTTAGGGTTTAGGAATTTCCGTATTTCATTTCTGATCATTATTCATTAATTGTCGTTATCTTCAGGCAACCGTGTCGCGCGTGTCCTTTGGATAGTATCTCTCTTTAAACGAATGATAGTATTCGTTGTTAAGACGTAAATAACGTCACATAAAATACGTAGTCAAGCCAAACGTTGTGACGATATTTTACCCATAGAATCAGCTATCGACTCTAAGCATGTTTTTTAGGTTTTAAAATTATTATTTTTGGGTAAAAAGGAAATTGTGTGCGATTCAGGTATCGCTCAAAGTGCACAAACAAATAGGGATGAAACCTGGTGATATTTTATCGATTAAATGAAAAAATCCTGTATTTTTTTATGATTAAAAAAACACCAAATATCTTCCCGCCTCGTATTGACTTTATCAGCGGGATTATAAACACAATGCGTTAGTCATGTTATTTAAATTAAAAAATGCGGAAAACAAATCAAAATTACAAAAAAAGGGGCCTTTTTACCGTGGCAATACAGCCATTTTTTATTTAGAGCTCTTATTTAACTATATAATTTGCGTATTATTATTTTTTACAACTACTGTTATACGGATATTCTTAATTGTTAAATTCACCCCATCTAATAATCACAAGATATGAAACAAAAATATATGTTTTTTTTCTTTCTATTTTTTGTAAATAAGGAAAATTAAAATAAATAATGAAAAAAAATTGCGGTATTCCTTTTTAATTTTTTTTCACCGATAAAATATCTTTAAGTTTCATCCCAAGTACTCAATACTCAATCGTTTATTGCATTCCACATGTGTTACAGTTGTTAATAATATACATTGCACAGTAGTTAGTGCACTTCATACATGGGCACATTGTAGGTATACTAGTACCATGAATACCAAGATTTTTCAGCCATCCAAAAACAATGGTTTACCTGGAAGGCGGTAGAGAAACTTTTATCTAATAAAAATTAGCTCTGAAAAGCTTAATATTTCACAAACGTATCCCTAAATCGAAAAACGATTTCTAAAAACCCACAATATTTTTAAGGGCCTATCCAATGACGCCCGCCTCACATCATGGGGTACGTGGAAAAATAAATAACATCCCCACTTTAGATATGACAATAAAAAAAAAACAATTGCTGATCATGACCAATCTGCGTTAGTCATGAATTTTTACATTGCCCCAGATCAGGGCCTCGCAAAGATCTATTCGCCCGGGGCCTCGCAAGCGCAAAGGCCGCCTCTGAGCAGCACATATCACAATGTCATCCAAGTATACCCGTATTTTGTCACTTGAGCAGAACAGAATATCCATGAGCCTTTGCTGCGTTGAATTGAAACAAGCCCCGGCCCGGTATAGCAAACGCTGTTTTTTCTTTGCTTGATTCCTCCAGTGGTATCTGCCAAAATGCTTTATCTTTTGCATTACGCAGATTATCAATTATATTTGATACCCTTGGCAGAGGATATGTGTCCCTTTTGGTGACCTTGTTTAATTGTCTACTATCCAGACATAGCGGATTGTAACCATTTGGCTTCTTCACAATTATCACTGGCGAGCACCAGGCACTTATTGACGGTTCTACCACATCTTTCGAGAGCATATCATCTAGCTCGATCTATTTCCTTTTTGAATACCGGCGAAAAGTTGTATGGTATTTCATGAATTGGCTTTGTGTCCCCTGTATCAATAGTGTGTGCCAACATGTGAGTTCTACCTAACCCCATGCCAACAGTTTGTTTCATTTCCGAGATTAAGTCTAGCAATCTTGATTGCTGGTCGTCCTCCAAACAGTCTCTTGCTATCACTGCCAAACCACTGAGTGCCATTGTATTGATCTCTGTATTTTTGGTGATGTCGCTTCTAAATTTCAGTGCAATGCCAAACTGATCAAAGAAATCTTTTCCCAAAATTATTTCCTCTCTACGCATGTTGACCAATACGCAGAATGAACAAAGTGCCATCTACGTAAAATGACATACGCAAATGGTCCAATACGCTTTATAACCAATACGCATATTGACATACGCAGAATGAACAAAGTGCCATCTACGTAAAATGACATACGCAAATGGTCCAATACGCTTTATGACCAATACGCATATTGACATACGCAGAATGAACAAAGTGCCATCTACGTAAAATGACATACGCAAATGGTCCAATACGCTTTATGACCAATACGCATGTTGACCAATACGCAGAATGAACAAAGTGCCTTCTACGTAAAATGACATACGCAGGTGTGAAGTAGGTTAGGTTCGTTAGTTATCTATATACGCCCGAAGGGAAAACTACCTAGAAATAGGGGCCCCGCGTAGCGGGGACCCGTCGACCCAGTTACATTCCTAAGTCTTTGCATTAGACATACGGGGACTGGACGTTCGGGGCAATGGACATTCGGGGACTGGACGTTCGGGGCAATTGGACAATTGGGAATTGGACATTCGAGGCCAGAATGCTTTGCGACTGATCGCTCGTGTTGGCATTGTACGTATTGGGCAATTTGCGTATGGTCATTTTGCGTATTATTAACAGTAAGTCATTTTGCGACTGACCGCTCGTGTCGGCATTATGCGTATTGGGCAATTTGCGTATGGTCATTTTGCGTATTATTAACAGTAAGTCATTTTGCGACTCACCGCTCGTGTTGGCATTATGCGTATTGGGCAATTTGCGTGTCCTTTATTGGTCAATATGCGTAGAGAGGAATTATTTGTTGCGATAAATTGTGCATAACCAGCAGTACCTCTCATAACCAGCGCTCAACATTCTTTTATTTTATTACTTTAATATTGATTAGTTTTATATTGAGTATCTAACAATACTTTAAGTCTTAGTGTTACTAACATCATAACTTTTTAGAATATACCGGTCATTATCAATAACATCTCAGGGTAGTTTCAATCATATCTGTCAACCCATAACAATATATTATTTTCTGCTTTTGTTTCTATGAAATCGGGCTTGAGAAAAATCGCCATTTTAAGATATTTGATCCAATTCTTACGTATGGTGCACAAACTTAGTCTTCGACAAATGCTCAGAAGTATTTGCTCAACGTTTGCCAAAGGACGATGGAGCGCAGCATACTGGGGATAAAGCTCACATACCACTTCAGAAATACCATCTTAAGCTCTAAGACCCTATAGTCGCCGATGTAGCCCTGACACCCCGCTAAGCTAACGTGGGACACTACTACAGGCTAATATAATAATAATAAATAATAATACAGTACAATATTCTTTATTGAACACCAGACATGACAAGTGTACAAAAAATATGGTACAAAATATTCTTACTATTACACTGATACACCGGTAAAAAATTCGAGCAGTTTAATATCAAACACTTAGCACATCACTATTCTTGCACTGACTACTAAACTAAGTAACATTCGAATGTCTAACAACTGATTGAATATAGAGGCAGATCAATTACACAGTACTTCAATGAAGATAGCTTTTTTTTTTATTTAGTAAATGGCAACTCCAGTTGTAATACGGCTACTGGACTAGGGTTGCCATCTGTTTGTATTTAGTAGGACACGTTTGGCCTTTTCGAGTTATGTCCGGCCAAATATATATATGTCCGGCCTGTCCGGCTTTTGTTTGGCTTTTTGGTAGCGCCTCAAGCGAAGCAATCATTATCATTACAACTACTGTCAGTCATGTCAGTACTGATCGAAGCAAATTCCCGAAATTCCCACGGGAACGGTATCATATCTTTGACCTCCATTTGTTAATATATCTTTGTGATTGGACAACTTTCATAGCAGCAAAAAAAATATTGAAAAGACCTCTTCAAAACCCTAGATTTCAAATTACAGTCGAACGGGATGGACTTAAGGGTCCATTATTTTTTATTTCGATTCGTGAAAACATAAACTACAAAATGATAAG
Organism: Aethes cnicana; assembly: GCA_963971205.1. NCBI lineage: Eukaryota > Metazoa > Arthropoda > Insecta > Lepidoptera > Tortricidae > Aethes > Aethes cnicana. Next base: position 14,089,338 of record OZ020279.1, on the reverse strand, counting down.
AAAGCGTTGCGATACGTTCTATTGTTTTTAGGGTTCCGAAGTCCACAAGGAACCCTTATAGTTTCGCCATGTCCGTCCGTCCGTCCGTCTGTCCGCACTATTGCTCGGAGATGCTTAGTTCTAGAAAGCTGTAATTTGGCATGAATATGCATATTAGTTACGCTGACAAAGTGGTACTATAAAATGTTGAAATAGTTTTTTTTATAGGGTACCTCCCCTACTCGTAAAGTGGGGATGTAATTTTTTTTTCTTGCGTACCTACCCCATGGTGCGGCATATCGTTGAATAGGTCTTAAAAAAATATTGTGGGTTTGTTAAAACCATTTTTGATTAAGTGATGCCTTTGTGAAATACTAAGCTTTAAAGTGCTATTTTTTGTTAGGGTCACGTGTCCCCCCCCCCCCCTGCCAGCTAAATGGTGGTATTTGGATGGCTGAAAAAAATCACGGTTGTGGCATATATAACGTAGTTGAAAGGAAAACTATCACAGCTAAGTAAGCTCTACAAACTTACGAGTAACTTATGAAATGATTAAAAAACCAACGACTTTTCTCGAGCGGCAGGGGCGTCGGGCGGGCACATCACATACCACAGGCTAGCTAGTGCTAATAAGCCTTAGAAAGGTACTGTGGGCATCGTCAACTTCGGAACCCTATAGTTTGCGCGTGGCCTGACACGCACTTGGCCGGTTTTTTAATTAAACGCAGAAAACTATTTTGTCGCTTACGACCTTTCAAGATAAGCAAGCGCGTGACAGAATGCGATGCCACGGTTGGCTGGCGGGCAGCGGCAGTCGGCGTTCCGCCGTTGTCAACGTAGGGTCTATGGAGTGTGGAATGTGTCTTGGTAAGGAGCGCAATCTTATATGGCGAAACAGTTGAAAACGTATTCAGCGGATTTGATAAGCATCAAAACAAAACACACTCTCCTCACAACCGTTTTCGCTGCGTTTTTGCCTCAGCAGCGCCATCTGAAGGCGCTACTGCAGACTATCCGCCTAGGTGGCTTGACTGGAGTGACGACCGTAGCGCCTCCAACCTACCCGATTTGGTGTCCACCTTTGAAACTATAAAGATTGCGCTCCTTTACTTCAACCCTCCATAGTAGGGTCTATGTCAATCGTGCTCCCACATTTATTTTGCTCTAGAAATGAAGGAAACAGAGATGTTGATAACGTAAATCCCTTTTCCCGTTTATTAATTGAAAATTGAATGGTTATTGTACATCTAAAATATCTAAAAATAATATAATATTTTATTTTAGAAAATTGTCAGTCTTCACAAGAGAACAACGAAGCCATGGAGTAGTCTCTCTATTTATTATTTATTTATTAGTAATGAATATAATATGTTTGTTATGAATGTGTTCAGTAATAATGGGGTAAATAGGTAGGTAAGTGACATACATTATTTGGCGACAAAGTTGCTGTATCTCGATGGGCTGTGTAATGTGGTCATTATGTTTACCTCAAGTGAAATTTTTCCGTGTTTGTCACCCAAGGTGTACATAATTTGAGTACCGTGTTGTACACTCTGCTTTTCACCCCTCCATGGGAAAACCATTAGACACTACATCATTGTAATTATCTTTAGATAAACCAAAAACTACTTACTAGATTTAAAAAGAAACAAGATTAATAGTAGATTGTACAACAAGGGGCTAAAGTGGGCCATAATGCCACGAGTTGTTTATTTTCCCGAGCGAAGCGAGGGAAAATATTTGCGAGGGGCATTATGGCTTTTAGCCCAGAGTTATACACACTACTTTTTACTTTGACTGCGAGAAAATAAAACAAAGTACAAAATTAAAATTTAATTAAGAAAAATTGAAAGTCCAATACAAGTTGTTTTGCTTTTTCTTCCATTTTAGTATTTGGGGACAAATTAACTTCATCTTCGCTCGAGGACATTGTTAGTAAATAGGTAAACAAAAACTTCACGAAAACTGAAAATTATTGTGCTTACAAACAGAAATACACGACGAATTAACCGCGCTTGCAACTTTTTAAAGGGTCTTTTTTCGTGCACGTTTTGTTCCGCTCTACATAAATATGAGGTACTTTTTCGTCATGCCATCTCTTTTCGAGAACAAAGGGAGCATTCTCATTGGCCGATGGCCGTGTATGCAGCTGCAGCAGCGCAAGACGATCTCTGATTGGTGGTCTAATCCATGATTTCCCTAGGGTTTAAAACGATCACTTTAGACCCGCTTTGTGAAGCTATTATGACGCGCTTTTCGAGCAGGAGAAGTGAAAAATATAATTTGTAATGTAGATAGCTTCCATTGTCAAATAAAATAAATTTCATATGTCAACAGTCTCAAAATGTAAATAATACAGATACAGATACTTTATTGATAACTCCCAAGTTACATGTAATTTTTAGTTAAATTCTATTTACATTCAATTTGAATTTACCACTGAGCTTTTCGGGGCAGGAAAACATCGTGAGGAAACCTGCACGCATCTGCGAAGTAATTCAAAGATGTGCGTGAAGTCCTCAATCCGCACTGGGCCCGCGTGGGGACTATAGCCCAAACCCTCTCGTGATGAGAGGAGGCCTGTGCCCAGCAGTGGGACGCAAATAGGCTGTAGTAGTAGTAGTAGTAGCAGGTAATTCGTAATATTCCTTAACACTATAAAAGGCTTGTTTCAATAGTTTTAGTCGAAGTTTAAATTTATTAGTGGTTTTGCATCTTGAATGGAGTCAGGCAGTCTATTATATGATGACGGTCCCATTATATAGACAGATGTCTCTGACTTTATTAAGTTATGCTGGAGTGTTATCATTATCATCAGGTGATCTTTATATATAGGCTTTATAATAGGTAAGTATAGTTCATTAATTTAAGTATAAAGAAACATCATGAGGTCCCTCGCTTAAAATTGTACAAACAATAACCTAAACAGTTGGCTTAAAAGGATCCTTATCATCTAAAAATTCATTCACAGAATAATATGCTTTTTTTTAATAGGCAGCACATAATGAAGGACTTGAACCTTTGTAAATGGTATGTTAGCCACATCGGAAGGCAATTTATTATAAAAGCGTATACAGTTACCAACAAACAAAGAGTTCACCTTAAGGAGACTGTACCCAGGGACAAAAAGTTTATCCTTATTCCTAGTATAAAAGTTGTGAACATCACTGTTAAGCTTAAAGTCCTGTAAGTTTTTACGAGCACACATGATATTTTTAAGTTCATATGTACAGTGACGTAACGGTACAGACCCGAGACCCAAGTTGATATATCGTACGTACAGTACAGCCCGCTTTTGCAGCACAAATGTGGTCTGAATGTCAACCGCTCTCCCCCAAAGTATAATTCCGTAAGACATGACACTATGGAAGTAACTTTAATAGACTAATCTGGCCATCTCGACGTCAGTGAGCTGCCTAATACACCGTACTGCGTAAGCTGTAGAACTAAGATTTTGAGTAGGAACTAGAGCTGTAGCACTACCATGAGTTTACAGTGACCGTACTCGCTAGCGACTACGTAAACGATTTGTATGAAGAATTTTAGTGACCGCCAGGGGCGCTGTACTATTCTTCATACAAATCGTTTACGTAGTCGCTAGCGAGTACGGTCACTGTAAACTCATGGTATTAATTGCTACTGGAGCTGCTAGGAGGAAAAGCGAGCGTCAGATTATTGTTCGGCCTGAGGCGATGCTCAGGCACGATGCGAGGAAACTGAACTTCTCGGAAAGGTAGGAAGGAGACTGAGGAATAAAAGGACTTTGAAAAGCAACGACAGGACGTAAATGTTTCTGCGAAAATGAATAGGAAGCCATTCCAGTTGGCCACGAAAACTCGAAACATGGTCGAATTTGCGGAGACCGAATATGTAATAGTACATTACAGACCTAGGGTGGTGAATTCGTAAATGTCCCAGATCGCAGGTTTCTGTGGCCCGAACCGAAGGTGAGGGCCATAAATATGCGATCTGGGGCTTTACGAATTACCGCCCGTGGTTTGTCAAAAGTTTTACATCTTGCCTTGGCCAAGAAGTGAGATTTTCTCTCCGCGTAGCGGGCAGAAAATCCCACTTTACGGCCAAGGGTGATGTAAAGAATATTACACACGTTCTGGAGACGCTCCATTTTATCTAGTAGCTCCTCGGAAAGGTCATCATAGACTATGTCACCATAATCAAGAAGGGGCAGGAGAAGCGATTGAGAAAGGGTGATTTAGTATGAAGAAGGAGAAAGTTTTGCAGACGCCTGAGAGAATGGAGGGACGCGAAGAGTTTACGAGTAACTTGAGCAACCTGAGCAGACCAAGAGAGTCTGATCCATAGTGATAACCAGATTTTTTACTGTGGAAGAGAAGGGAATGAGGGCTCCGTCAAAAATTAAATCGGATAATACCAGAAGGGAGAGCTTAGAGATAAAGTGGGGACTGCCGATAGCAATAGCTTGAGATTTACTCGCATTTATTTTGAGACCAAGATTAATGCGTAGGTTCCCGTTGAAGTATAGGCGTGATTCTGCACTTCCAAAGCACTGCACATAGGTAAGTTGGACTCCTCTTCTCAGAACATCCACGTAACGGCACCCATCAAACTTGCGCGTTTCCTTTGTTCTTGCTTGATGCGTAGTTCGGCAAATCGGGCTCAAGTGTACCAAAATGGACAAAAGGGCGTCTTCAGATGATGAGCGGTGGATGATTTTGGGTAATTAAGGTGAAATTCAGTTGGTTTTTTAAATAAATCTAGTGATTATAACATTTTTACAAATTAACCGTGCGTCTAGTATCGTGACTAGGAACGAATGTGTCGGCGAGGGGGCACGTTGACACACAAGCCATAGCGTGTGTGTAGCGGCGGCGCGGTTGGCGGCGCTGCGCGCGCGCACGCCAGTCGGCAATCCGCCCGGGCGGGTGCCACACCTCACGACCGGAATCTGCGCGCAGCCAGCGGCGACGAATAATATTTATACAGTGGAAATAAACAATAATTCGCCAACGACCGCTCCGCCTAGCGACGCACGATTCTGGTAAGTGCAGTGAGAAAAAACTTGACAGTCTCAGAGATTTTCTGAGTCATTCTAAATTTAGTGCGCTCGTATTTACGGTACCTAGCTGCACCGCGCTACTAGGTATTTCACAGCTTTTCAAGCTACCCGCGTGTAAATTTTAGTTCCTAATCTATTCGCTCTGTTAGACGTAACGCCATAAATAAATGTAGGTATTTCTAGTTCTTCTCTAAGTACCTACCTAGTTATACGAATAATCGTGTGAAAACGAAAGTGCATCAGCATCACAACACTTTGGAGATTTCTATAACCAGTGTAGTGTAGTGACACGATGAATTGCCTACCTACGTATTGTCTTGTTCCCAATCAGCAGCCGGACGGTGGCCCAAATTCCGATCATGAAACAATTGACGTCGTCTCTATGCTCTATAAGGTAAGGGCCCCGGTACACACGGACTGCAACCGAACTGCAATTTCTATGAGGGCTGTGCAGTTCAAATGCAGTTGGTTTGCAGTTTTCATAGTGATTATCCTTCAAATGCAGTCCGTGTGTACCGGCCCTAAGGCGGGGTAAGACGGACGGATTCAAGATCAATAAGAACAAGGGTTGCAAAATTTTAATTTTCTACACATCTATTTAACGTAAATCAATGAAATAAAGAGCAATCGTTAGTTTACAAAACGACACTTACATGTATTAGTGTATTCTTGTAAAATCAACAGTTTCTGTTTTTAAAGCTTGTAAAAACAGGACTAACTTTTTTTGGCCATGGTAAAAAATGACCTTCGGGGGTAAGGTCGGACGTCTTTTTAAAACCACTTCTATCGCTTTGAGAAGAAGGTTCATAAATGGGATTTATCCGATCTTTAACGCTCTAAAACATATCAAAAAATCAGTCAAATGTGGAATCGCATATGTAGGGTTCCGTACAACTGAGCGTCTCTGTGTGATCCCTATTCACAGTTGGTGAAAAAAAAAAACAATTTAATCACAACACTAAGTACCTTATGACCCTATCAGGCAGGGTCGAAACCGAACAAGATTTTATTGGAAGATAGGAGAAAATGCACATATCGGAATTGGGAATCATCGTCTCTGTATAGAATTTATTAATTCATCATAACTATGTACTATTATTTTTTAAACTAAACATACTTTTTTAGTTTGTCCGCCAGCGACATCGATGAGGTCATTAAAAAAAATACTGGCAACATGGACCATTAGTCATACCATGGACTTCAATGAATGTACAAAAAATATTCGAAATTTGAATTAGACTTTTGTACTATTCGTTATAACTATGGAACATATAGATACCTAATTTCGCCAGTGTAGTAAGGTCTATTGTGGTGTATTCGTGAGAGATGTGGAAACTCAATCGAAGGTTCAAACCCCAGAATCTTTTTTCAGTTTTTCTATTTTTTAATTGTTTTAGAGTCAGAAATACTACTATACTTATTTTATTTATAATATTTTATTGTATTAATGTATGAATAGGGAGAAGTTCGAAAAACTGCGTAACTTTTATAAATTTATTTAATAAATTTATTGAATATTGCAGTATTTGTTGTTATGGAGCATTTATCCAACCATATTTTGGTGAAAATTTCCTATAACGATTTATTAGATAGAGCGCTTGAAATGAGACGAAGAAAAAAACAGTTACTTGTATGAAGACCCCAATTTATATACATAGATATATTTTAACTTTTTAGTATTTGTTGTGATAGCGGCCACAGAAACACGCATTCTGTGAAAATTTCAAATCTCTACCTAGAGGGCCCTGTCGGTCAGGGCGAACATGATTGCCCGCAAGTTCGCGCGTTGTACGAGGGAGGTGAAGTTGACACTATTTAGAGCCTAAGCACCTCCTTCTACACGTGTAGCTTGTGGATGAACTACACGCAACGGGCCTATGGGGCCCTCCAGGTCAATATAATAATGCGTTCCGGGTGCTGGTGGCGCTGGCCCGCTTCTGTAGTGCATCAGGGATGTTTGCCGAAGCGCGCGTGGACTGTTTCTTTGCAACTATGCGCAAAAGAGCAGCGTCCCTGGTGCGCCGCGTGCGGGCCAGCCCAACTGCATGCTGAGGTCGATTGCGGAGAGGTCAAATAGTCCGTATTTGCGACACTGCGACGCACTTCATGCCCCCTGCAGTGCTCCAATTAGAAAATTTAAAATTTTAGATATATGTATGTACTAATAAAAATTTTGAAATAAACGATTTTATTATTATTTATTATTATTATTTCCGTTGAAGAGATAGAGCCCTGTGACAGACAGATGGACGGACGGACATCGGAGGCATATTAATAGGGTTCCGTTTTTCACCCTTTGGGTACGGACCCCTAAAAACCAGCATGAAATAACTCTACAGAAAAAAAATCCAGTCGATTTCTTTTTTTGTACTGCATGCGTCCGATCTTACCCCAGACCTTGATTTTTTTACATTTTAGGGTTCTCAAACTTTGTCTCGCCAAAAAATGAATCATCCGCCTACGAGGGAAAGCTTGGATGGATTCGACTTTTGTCAAGATTAATGATATAGAGTATAAAGTTTAGTGTAAGCATATACTACGTACTAGCTTCTGCCCGCGACTTCGTCTGCGTGGAATTTGGTTATAGCGTTTCTGCGGGTACTTTACATATATCCAGGATAAAAAGTAGCCTTGCCCAGGAGGACTCCCCATACTCTCGGTTTTATAACATAAAAATATGGAAGTATAGATGTGTGAATGGGCATGGGTGCATTGGCCGAGGTTATGATTTATATACAGTTATTCTGATGTAGAAATGATAAAAAAAGTCCAGAGTGGGTTGAAATAGTATTAGGATACTAGCTGACCCGGCGAACTTCGTACCGCCTTTATGTAGTCATAAACAAGATGTCAATACGCAATGAAGAATTGCATCACAGATTTAATGTTGGTTTATTATACTTACATTTCATTAATAATGCGCTATTGTTATGTACAAAAGGTAAAAAACAGCTTTGACCATCTTTTTAGGGTTCCGAAGTCCACAAGGAACCCTTATAGTTTCGCCATGTCCGTCCGTCCGTCCGTCCGTCTGTCCGCACTATTGCTCGGAGATGCTTAGTTCTAGAAAGCTGTAATTTGGCATGAATATACACATTAGTTACGCTGACAAAGTGGTACAATAAAATTTCGAAATATTTTTTTATAGGGTTAAGGGTACCTCCCCTACTCGTAGAATAGATCTTAAAAAAATATTGTGGGTTTTTAAAAACCATTTTTTGATTAAGTGATGCGTTTGTGAAATATTAAGCTTTAAAGTGCTATTTTTTGTTAGAGTCACGTGTCCCCCCACCCCCACCCCCCCTCCAGCTAAATGGTGGTATTTGAATGGCTGAAAAAAATCACGGTTATAGCATATATAACGTAGTTGAAAGGAAAACTATCACAGCTAAGTAGGCTGTACAAACTTACGAGTCATAGTCGACCAACTTATGAAATTATTGAAAAACCAATGATTTTTCTCGACCGGCAAGGGCGTCGGGCGGGCACGTCATACAGGCTAGCTAGATGCTAATAAGTCTTAGAAAGGTACCGTGGGCATCGTCAACTTCGGAACCCTATACTTTGCGCGTGGCCCGACACGCACTTAGCCGGTTTTTTATATCAAATAAGTACAAAGACTGAATAGTATAGCGAATGAAAAATCGTTACAAACTTAACATTTTGCAAACATTCATGAAGTAAAATGTTAGAGAACCACTTGCTTCTTTTTATTCCGGCAAAGACCGGATGATTTCATTCGATCTTCACCCGTGAGGGGGAACATCGGATATCAGTTAATAGGCGTCTTAAGCGAGTCTTAATTAGACCAATTTAGCTATCGCTACGAAAAAATCAGTATTCATATAAGATAATCATACAACAAGCTATATTTTCGCCAAAATATTGAAATAAAAGTACAAGGGAAAGATCGGATGGAAGCAAAAAGGACAAAACTTACATTGTTTTCTAAAATCCGCCGTAGCACACGTCCGCATCGTCGGAGCAGCAAACGGGAACTATAGTGAATGATAGAGAACAAAATGCCGTCCTACATCATGTTGCCTCGATTAAAAAATACGGTCGCATTTAGGAGTTTTTTCATGCATACGGTCTTACACCCTCTCCATTTTTACCCCGTCATACTTACATCTTCTAAATATATAAAACTCAAAGGTGACTGACATAGTGATCTATCAACGCACAGCCTAAACCACTGGACGGATCGGGCTGAAATTTGGCATGCAGGTAGATTTTATGACGTAGGCATCCGCTAAGAAAGGATTTTGCAAAATTCCCACGGGAACGGCAAAAATCGGGATTTTACTTTTTAATATTTCTGCGCATACGAAGTTGCAGGGAAAAGCTAGTGCTCCATAAATTCTATCGAGGCTCGAGGTATAATAGTAGGTACAAATAGATGACCACCGATGAATGGAAAACGTAACAAAACGTGAAAAAGAAAATACACTGGGTACTTAGGTAAGTTTTAGTAAACTTTACGAGTTATACACGTGTTATATTTTAAGAATATAGGTACCTAGGTAACTACGTCAATCCGCGCTGCCACAAAACTAAAAATAGTTCTGTGCTTTTCGAATCTGGCTTGCGGAAGTGAAGTTTTAAAACGGTGTTATGCATTTTGTTAGGTAATGAAATACCTACTGGACACAGACATAGGTCACTGAGCCGGGTCATTCACCCCTGAATCACAGCTTAAAGACCGACTTCCAGGCGCAAAAAAGGGTATCGCCTTTGTAGAATGGTTAAGATAGTCGTAAGTTTCGTAACAATAAGGTAACATACAGCCTAGTGAACGTCAGCTGGCAAGCCGTTGGTGGGTTTAGGCGCTATTGCCCCCCGAACATGTTGTTTTTTAATATTTTTTTTCATTTCCTCCCGGCTGGAGTTCCAACAGATGCTAGTTCAAGGGTACCTAGCTGTGATGGAAACCAAGACATCAGCTGGCATATCTAGGGGGAAAAGTCGTCAGCTGATGCCCTAGAAGTTCTATAAATTTCATCGACTGCAAGTGTAACTTGGCAATCCTTTATGCAGGTTTGGTCTAAAAATAAATATTCAGAAGACAGAGGTGATGGCCAACTTGGGTGCCTGTAGCAACTCGGCGGCCTCCTTGTAAATAGTGCCGAATTAGGTAAAAAATTTCGAAAGAGTGGACAAAATTCTAAAAACAGACAAACTTTTCGAAATTCTTTGAATGCATTTGAAATGTACTTATCCTAATTCCTAATATAACCATTTATGAGTTAACCCCTCCAGAAGGGGGGTTAATTTAGGTAAAAACTTTAGAGCTGTAAATCTATACCAGACGTTATTCCTATAGTAGCTGCATTTTGTATGAGCTTTAAAATACATCTCAGACTGTATTTGCACGCCTTATTTAATTTAATCCAACTTACGGAACATAGGTATATGGAAAAAAATAAGAAACCAAAATTACACCTATTTGTTCATTGTGCGGTGTGCCTCAGGCGTAATACCTGGACGCGTTGCAAATTGAGAAAATGGTCAACTAAATTGTCTAAATACAGTGTTAAATTTGCACCTGGGGAAAAAGTCGGAATAGTTATTTGTGCAACAAGAGAGCAAAATTGTTTTTTGCTTCGAGTGCCATATGTTTGAGTCCTGAGCTAGCGAATGATTCTAGTTTAGAATCTTGACCTAGCGAAGGACTCAAAGGCACGAGAAGTAAAAGAAATTGCTCTCGAGTAGCACATACAATTTTTCACCTCAGTAGCGAGAACACATAAAAGGTTATACTTGCAAAGAATACTTACATCACGAAAAATATAAAATAACATTTCTTCTTCACTCCTTTCACTCAAATTATTACTTGAATTTCGTGTTTTAAAAGAATTACTTTAAAGTTAGCTATCGAAAATTAAGAAGAAAGACATGATTTGACATGAGACATGGCGGCAATTTTCTAAACGTATGTTCGGAAACTAGTACAATGATAAATTTAGAATTTATTCGGTAATATTTGAAAACTTTTAGTTTACTTTAAATTAAAACTTTAGTTTAAAATTATTACAAATAACATAATTATATAAAATATAAGTCATTTAAAAATTGTAAGATTTTCAAAAGTTAAATCAACGTATAATTTTAATTTCTAAAAATACGGCGGTTATATACTGATGCGTTGCGCGTATTCGAACGTTTCTAGTTCAGTTTTTTTTTTCTACGAAAATAGATTTGCACTAAGACTTGCCTAGTTATAATTCTACCTCTTTTCTTAAAGAAATGAAAAGAAGAGAGCTGATAAAATCGAGATAGTTTGAATATTGTATTGGGTATGGAGTGTGGAATGTGTCTTGGTAAGGAGTGCAATCTTATATGGCGAAACAGTTGAAAACGTGTCCAGCGGATTTGATAAGCAACAAAACAAAACACACTCTCCTCACAGCCGTTTTCGCTGCGTTTTTGCCTCAGCAGCGCCATCTGAAGGCGCTACTGCAGACTATCCGCCTAGGTGGCTTGACTGGAGTGGCGACCGCAGCGCCCCCAACCTACCCGATTTGGTGTCCACCTTTGGAACTATAAAGACTGCGCTCCTTTACTTCAACCCTCCATAGTATTGGGCTTAGGCAGCAGTCCGTTGAAGCGAGTAGATACATTTAAGTACCTAGGCAGCACCATAAGTTCTTGGAGGCGGAAATAAACACCAGGATAGGTGCAGCGGCTTCAGCTTACGGGAAACTGCGGCCACATGATATCAAGATTTACAAAAAAATTAGTGTAAATAAAAGTACAAGGGAAAGATCGGATGGAAGCAAAAAAGACAAAAATTACGTTGTTCTCTAAAATCCGCCGTAGCACACGTCCGCATCGTCGTAGCAGCAAACGGGAACTAGTGAACGATAGAGAACAAAATGACGTCTTACATCATGTTGCCACCGTTAAAAAATATGGTCGCATTTAGGAGTTTTTTCATGCATACGGTCTTACACCCTCTCCGATCTTACCCCGCTATACCTTATGTCAAACTCAATTATTAATAAATCATACTTACACTATTTTTCATATGTACCAGAGAAAGCATACACGACAAATTACGTTTCAAAATCGAACTGTCATTTTTCCACAAAGCGACATGCTCTCTCGTTGAACGCCCGCGGGCTACTGACCACTACTGACAACTACTGAAAACACAAGCTAGTCAAAAGTAGTCAAACTACTGAGTCAAAATGGCAATGTTGCTTTTTGCTTCAAACCGCCATGGTAAATATGTATGGAGATTTGGGATGCTTTTGAATAATAGTTATTTGTGCAACAAGAGAGCAAAATTGTTTTTTGCTTCGAGTGCCATGTTTGAGTCCTGAGCTAGCGAAAGATTCTATAGTTGAATCACGAGCGTTCAGCGAGTGATTCTAGTTTAGAATCTTGAGCTAGCGAAGGACTCAAAGGCACGAGAAGTAAAAGAAATTGCTCTCGAGTAGCACATACAATTTTTCACCCCAGTAGCGAGAACACATAAAGGTACTTGTAAAGAATACTTACAACACGAAAAATGTGAAATAACATTTCTTCTTCACTCCTTTCTCTCAAATTATTACTTGAATTTCATCTTTTAAAAGAATTACCTACTTTAAAGTTAGTTATCGAAAATTAAGAAGAAAGACATGATTTGACATGAGACAATGGCGGCAATTTTCCAAACGTATGTTCGGAAACTAGTCCTTGATGATAAATTTCGAATTTATTCGGTAATATTTGAAAACTTTTAGTTTACTTTAAATTAAAACTTTAGTTTAAAATGATTACAAATAACATAATTATATGAAATATAAGTCATTTGGAAATTGTAAGATTTTCAGAAGTTAAATCAACGTATAATTTTAATGTCTAAAAATACGGCGGTACTGATACGTTGCGCGTATCCGAACGTTTCTAATTCAGTTTTTTTTTCTACGAAAACAGATTCGCAGTAAGACTTGCCTAGTATAATTTTACCTCTTTTCTTAAAGAAATGAAAAGAAGAGAGCGGATAAAATCAAGATAGTTTGAATTATTGGTATAAGAAGTAGTTGCTAGTTTAATGCCGCAGTATGAAATGACCATTCGCAGTAATAAAATTAAAAAAAAAACGAAAGCGCGGAAACGATTTAACTGTGGCTGCAAGGCTTAGGCCTTTGCCTGATGGGATAAAAGGATTTAAAAAAAAAAACAAATTAAAAAAATACTTTGTTTCACTGAGTGAAACAAACACGATTTTGCTCACTAATTTCTGACAGCAAAGTCTACTTGTTCAAGCTGCTGAAGTGAAAAATTAATTTTAAAATTACGGGGAATAATATTAAAAAATCAATTCATATTATCGCTAGTTTAGATATTAAGGTATATTATATATAAGAACGAGACTTCTGGACGAATTTCTTAAACAATATATTGAAATCTTACTAAACGGCAAGCGGCATTTTGTGGTCTTTTCATCAAGAATAGGTATATATGTAGTGAAAAACGAAGTTTTTTAAAAATTCCAACACAATAAAGGTGAAGACAACCTTTGTGAAGCGAATTGACTCGTTTATTCCTTCATTAGGGTTCCGTACCCAAAGGATGACAAACGGAATTCTATTAATATGCCTCCGATGTCCGTTCGTCCGTCCGTCCGTCTGTCTGTCACAGGGCTCTATCTCTCTTCAACGGAAATAGGTAGAGATTTGAAATTTTCACAGAATGCGTGTTTCTGTGGCCGCTATCACAACAAATACTAAAAAGTTAAAATATATCTATATAAATTGGGATCTTCATACAAGTAACTGTTTTTTTTCTTCGTCTCATATCAAGCGCTCTATCTAATGAACCATTATTGTTAGACGTACATTAATACAATAAAATTTTATAAAAATAAAAATAAATGATTTCCTGACTCTAAAACACTAAAAAATTGAAAAACTGAAAAAAAACTCAATAAGTATAAAAAAAAGAAAAGTGTGGAAGGTTTGGGATGTGAACCCACGGTCACTTCAATGAGTTTCCACGTCCCTCACGAATACACCACCAGAGCACATACTACGCTGGCGAAATTAGGTATCTATATGTTCCATAGTTAGAACGAATAGAACAAAATAGACCGGAAGATGCTGACACAGAATTCCGAACCATTTGTACCAGGCTGGCGAGTCTACAGGGATATAATTACGTAATGACGAAAAGGAAAATCATGATCATAGCGCCAGCACCGGGGGCCCAATCGCGTGATTACAATATTTTTTAGAAATTGTAAGATTTTATGCGTAATTTGAACGATTTGTACCAGTATGGCACTATTATTTTGTACACACAGGCCGCCTTCTACAGGTATGGCATTATCAGACTTATATTTATGTTCATACAAAGAACGAGTAAAAAAATATATAGGGTGGTACAAATCGTTCTGCAAGATAAAAAACAAATTACATCTTAGGAGCGGTATGGCGGCCATTTGGCCCCGTCGGAAAAGTATGGCATAGTGATTTTCGTGAATACTCGACGATGATTATTCGTGCAAAAATTAGCCTGGTACAAATGGTTCAATTTTTGGTTTTTAATTAACATGTTTTCGTCGGTATGGCGGGATATAGGCCGCGCCGGAGAAGTATGGCATTACGCGATGGCCTACTTCGTTTTTCATCGACTATCGGCAAATACAAGATTTTTTGTGGTACAAATCGTTTTGACTTTCGTAATTTATGCGACACGTTCGATTAACGCTCACGCGTTTGGGCCCCCGGTACTGGCGCTATGACCATGATTTTCCTTTTCGTCATTACGTAATTATACCCCTGTAGACTCGCCAGCCTGGTACAATACAAATGGTTCGGAATTCTATGTCAGCATCTTCCGGTCTAAAAGTTTAATTCAAATTTCGAATATTTTTTGTAAATTCATTCAAGTCCATGATATGACTAAATAGTTCCATGTTGCCAGTGTTTTTTTCTAATGGCCTCATCGATGTCGCTGGCTAAAGAAGTATGTTTAGTTTAAAAAAAATAGTACATAGTTATGATGAATTAATAAATTCTATACAGACGATGATTCCCAATTCCGATATGTGTATTTTCTCCTATCTTCCAATAAAATCTTGTTCGGCTTCGACCCTGCCTGATAGGGTCATAAGGTACTTAGTGTTGTGATTAAATTGTTTTTTTTTTAACCAACTGTGAATAGGGATCACACAGAGACGCTCAGTTGTACGGAACCCTACATATGCGATATTCCGCATTTGACTGTTTTCTTTTTAACTGTTTTTTTTTTTTAATATTCTTGACACCATTAACTTAACTGTTAGTGGTGTTTTCGCGAATTTTGCTCTGCGCAGTCCGTTCAGTCAATCTCGGACTGTCTTTTAATTTACAGCGTAATCAATGTTATAACTTTATTTTGTTGCAGAGAATCAAATACGAGTACAGAGAACGAAACTCGAGTGCAGAACACGAAACGACCGCCGCCACGAGAGAGCGGTGAGTCACCACTCGGTGTTAGATCATCATTGTCGCTCATTGACCTATAATATCATATGGACGAACAGTCCCTAACAGAATATATCAAAATAAGTATATGGAGCAAACTGACATTAGAAAATACGTTCCAATATCTAATAACGCCTCTATAATAGATATGTGTCAAGACAAGATAAATATGTTATACAAAAGTAAACCTAACACTATTTACTGAGCGCCTAACGGGTGCCCGAGTTGTTTGGGCACCCGTTTTGATGGGCCATTTTTCTTCGGCTGATTGTAATCCTTACTTATAATAGATCAATGTTGTCGCTCTATCGAAGTTGCAATAGAAAAAGGTTTATAATACGAGTATAGGGTAAGTCCGGGGTAGATGGCCATAGTTTTTTCCAAGACTAATTATGAGGAAATTATGAAGAGCAGAATTTTGATTTTAGTTGAAACTTAATCTTTGATTATCTATCCTACATAAACAAAACTATAAACATTCTTAAAATTAAACTAACATAGTCAAAAACATTTTATAATCAAATTAGGGTTGGCCATCTCTCTCTCATATACTGCAGTACTGCACCTTCAGACAGAAGGCAGGAGTGCATAAGTACACTTTTAGTAAACTTGATACACCCAGTGGATGCTCAAAGTAGACAAAAAGTATAACTAGCACCTTCAGAAGGCGGGAGTGCATCAAGTACACTTTTAGTAAACTTGATACACCCAGTGGATGCTCAAAGTAGACAAAAAGTATAACTACTGCACCTTCAGAAGGCGGGAGTGCATCAAGTACACTTTTAGTAAACTTGATACACCCAGTGGATGCTCAAAGTAGACAAAAAGTATAACTACTGCACCTTCAGAAGGCGGGAGTGCATCAAGAACACTTTTAGTAAACTTGATACACCCAGTGGATGCTCAAAGTAGACAAAAAGTATAACTACTGCACCTTCAGAAGGTGGGAGTGCATCAAGAACACTTTTAGTAAACTTGATACACCCAGTGGGTGCACAAAGGGTATTAAGTGTACTTATAGTTTATTTAATTCACCTACGTGAATCAAATCAGGTGTTTTAGGTAAACTGCAGGTTGTTTTGAGGGTCTCAACAGAAAGGTCGTCGATTGAGGGTGTGAGTGTAAACCCTCCTTTCGACCTTGCTGTTGAGGACCGTCCAGATTTCCGTATGCGTCCCCCGTTCTGTATACGGATTAGTTTCAGTGCCGCATTAGGCACTTCTGAAACTGGTATAAATACCACCCCTACGTAACGTAGGCTACGTTTGCGTTGGCTTGGGGAGGTCGCACTCGTTCATGACGAGTAGAGTGGCCTCCGGCCATGGTTTTCAGGGTAGGTGCTATACCTTCGTGCTATAACGACAGGTTATCTTACCCCGCCCTCTGCGAACTATCGCTAGGAACGTGCACTTCAGTCATGGTCTTACATAAAACATTGCAATAAGTACGAATAAGTAGCTTGGCAGTCATTCAATACATCTAATAGGTATGTACTTATTTGTTACAGATTAGGGTTCAAAGAGCCCACGACGAGACGATTCGAGAACTGCACCGTAAAAGCAAATTCGCAGTCACTCGAAATACACATCGCTCGGGAACCGCCCGGCGCCAACTGCACAGCTCCTGGCTTAGTCGTATATAACGAACCAACTCGAACTACCCTCTATCCGCGGCCGCGATAGGGGAGTAGCCGTACATTGTACATTATATATGCATATATAGAAAACGGAGAAAACTGATCTCTAACGTGACGTCACAATTTGTGATTACTTACATATTAAGCTGTACGGCATTTTCGACTTGTATAGCCCGTAATTAGGTTTCTGTACGTATCTATTCATTATTATAATTTGTAAATAATTATTGAATCATTTAACCAAAGTAAGTGTGACGTATGCGTTGATTTAACTATAATACTAGTCATTCATCTAGTGTACCTATCTTTTTATTGAAATTAGAGTCTTATATTATAATATAAAGTAGTTTTTAGAACAGATAACCTTGCATGGATTTAAAGCTTAAAATAATTAACAACAAAGAAGAATATACTCCATTTAAAAATACGCGGCTAGCTAAATATTGAATAGTTTGACGCTTACAAAGGCGGGAAATCGTGACCATAGACAACTGTGCCACAGAGTACAGTACGGTGACTAGTTAAGGGCATCCAACATGAGCAACGAGATGCAAACCCAGATCGGCGGTCAGCTGCAGAGGAGTTACAGGATGCAGGACTTCGCCTCGCCGGGCGTCATCATGAGGGAGCGAAGCTTCGTTCGTCCTCAGTCTCACCACAACATGCATCATAATCAGGTAACATTTCAGATAGGTACCTACCACAGATAATAAAAACCGGCCAAGTGCGTGTCGGGCCACGCACAAAGTATATATAGGATTCCGAAGTTGACGATGCCCACAGTACCTTTCTAAGACTTATTAGCATCTAGCTAGCCTGTGCTGTGGTATGACGTGCCCGCCCGACGCCCCTGCCGCTCGAGAAAAATCATTGGTTTTTTAATCATTTCATAAGTCGACTATGACTCGTAAGTTTGTACAGCCTACTTAGCTGTGATAGTTTTCCTTTCAACTACGTTATATATGCTACAACCGTGATTTATTTCAGACATCAAAATACCACCATTTAGCTGGCAGGGGGGGGGGGGGCGGGGACACTCGACTCTAACAAAAAATAGCACTTTAAAGCTTAATATTTGACAAACGCATCACTTAATCGAAAAATGGTTTTAACAAACCTACAATATTTTTTTAAGAGAGCTATTTAACGATATGCCACACCATGGGGTACGCAATAAAAAAAAAACATCCATTCATGCCAAATTACAGCTTTCTAGAACTAAGCATCTCCGAGAAATAGTGCGGACAGACGGACGGACGGACGGACGGACGAACATGGCGAAACTATAAGGGTTCCTTGTGGACTACGGAACCCTAAAAAGGCAAGTCTATCAATAGCGAGCAGTTGCTTTGTCCGCCGGGTTACTTTACACCGATTTTCAATATATGTGAATACTAGCTTCTGCCAGAAATTTCGTCCGCGTGGAATTCGGTTATAGCGTTCTCGGGGGAATTGAGCGTTACACGGTTTACACCTATCTAGTAAAAAACCGCATCGAAATCCGTTTCGTAGTTTTAAAGATCTAAGTATACATAGGGACAGACAGCAGGAAGCGACTTTGTTTTATACTATGTAATGATAGTGACCGTTGAAGAAGATGTTTTTTTGGCTACATTTAAAAATGTTTTTCTCAAACATGCTCGGAAATGTTCGTGTTACTTTCAAAAAAAGAAGACGCGAAGCTGTCCATTGCCGGCCTTGGCCAGCAAAAACATTATTGTCGTGTGTGTGTTTTTTTTAATTCGCTTGCTATTTGAGACACCTCTACAAACTGACAAATCCATGGAGGTAATAAGTACAACTTCCATGGTCAAATCATCCACGATCATGGAAGTAGTAAATACTGATGTGGGGTAAGTGCGCCTAAATTTATTTCGCCCCTATACCTTGTAAACAGCCAACTACTAGTTAAGTAATATTTATAGGTTTCGATATATTTATGTAAGGCGCACTTACCCCATCCTGGCGCACTTGCCCCGAAACTGACAAATCCATGGAGGTAATAAGTACAACTTCCATGGCCAAATCATCCACTATCATGGAAGTAGTAAATACTGATGTGGGGTAAGTGCGCCTAAATTTATTTCGCCCCTATGCCTTGTAAACAGCGAACTACTAGTTGAGTAATATTTATAGGTTTCGATATATTTATGTAAGGCGCACTTACCCCATCCTGGCGCACTTGCCCCGACTGACCTTACGTATTTCCTCGCTGTTTGAGAAAAGCATTATATATACCACGGCCGCAATTGCGATTGCCGGACTCGTACTAATAGAAGGCTTCGCTTCGCTCAGCCTTCTAACTGACTCGTCCGGCAATGCGCTACTTGGCGGCCTCTGCAATAATGTACTATATATTTATCTACTGGGTCTGTTTTCTTTTCAAAATAATCCATTACCTACTAATAATTCTAAATGCGACAGTAACTCTGTCTGTTTTATACGTCTTCTCGCTTCAACCGCTGGACCGATTTGAATATAATTTGGTATGAATATAGATGAAGTCCAGCGAGGACATAGATAGGCTACTTTTTATCCCGGATAAACGCATAGTTCCCGCGGGAACGCGATAACCGAATCCCACAAGGGCGAAGGTGCGGACAGAAGCTAGTTCTTATAATAAGCTTAAAGTAGTATACTAATTGAATTATGCAGCGATTGTGAAGTTGATTGCGATAGATGCGTGGGCGCACGTTATAGCATTACACAAGTTAGAAGGCGCGCGGCGAAACACTTAAGCCGGTGATGCAGAGACTATTTTTGCTTAATCCACGCGCCTTCTAAGTTGTGTCGTGCTTATACACAGGTATCTAATCAAATCACCCACACTGTCTGAGAGTGTACGGCCTCTACCATGCCTCTACTGCATTTTGAAATACCGTTCCTTATTTGTTTTTTTTGTGTCGTGACCGGAATTGATCTAAAATAATATATGAAGTATACGTCGAAATTGATTGGCTAGATTTTTTATTATAATAAGTAGAATAGAATAGACATACTTATGTTACCTATTTTACGAAATGTATATCCATGTTATATCCATACTTAATCTTCTTAATATGGATATATATATATATACACGGTGGGTCAGAAAATATGGCAAATAATTAACCCACCGTATCGGCTATCGATTCTAAGTATATTGTATAGGTCTTTAATTTTTTCGAGTTGGTAAAAAAAAAATGTATATGGGATTGGTTGTGTGAGGTGAGCGACGCCTGAATCCTATACAAAATATATTTTAAAATTGTATGGCCCAGTATGGGATTGATGGTGTTAGTGATATCTGCATCCCATGCAATTTTTTTCACAAAATCGAAAAAAAATAAAAACCAAAAATATCATGCTAGAATCGAGCACGTGAAATTGATGACGTCATACAACGCACGCCCGATAAAATCTGCATAACGTGTCTTGTGGACTCATCATAAATGACATCTAACTCTCCCCATCTCTTTCATCCTTTCATTTAAGTTCGATTTGACAGAAAAGAACTGTCAAGTACCATGGTTCCTTCTTATCTATCATAGATATGTGTCCATTAAGAGGGTTTATCCCGAAAGTTGGCAACGTCGTAGCTGTCAAATGTTTCGCTGTTTTTATTATTTTCTCAATATTACTGAATAAAAACCGGCCAAGTGCGTGTCGGGCCACGCGCAAATTATAGGGTTCCGAAGTTGATGATGCTCACAGTACCTTTCTAAGACTTATTAGCATCTACGAGTAGCTAGCCTGTGGTATGACGTGCCCGCCCGACGCCCCTGTCGCTCGAGAAAAATCATCATTATAAGTTGGTCGACTATTACTCGTAAGTTTGTACAGCCCACTTAGCTCTGATAGTTTTCCTTTCAACTACGTTATATATGCCACAACCGTGATTTTTTTCAGCCATCCAAATACCACCATTTAGCTGGCAGGGGAGGGGGACACGTGACTCTAACAAAAAATAGCACTTTAAAGCTTAATATTTCACAAACGCATCACTTAATCAAAAAATGGTTTTAACAAACCCACAATATTTTTTTAAGACCTATTCAACGATATGCCGCACCATGGGGTACGCAAGAAAAAAAAAATACATCCCCACTTTACGAGTAGGGGAGGTACCCTATAAAAAAATATATTTCAGAATTTTATTGTACCACTTTGTCAGCGTAACTAATATGCATATTCATGCCAAATTACAGCTCTCTAGACCTAAGCATCTCCGAGCAATAGTGCGGACAGACGGACGGACGGACGGACATGGCGAAACTATAAGGGTTCCTTGTGGACTTCGGAACCCTAAAAAGGAGTTATCATTCTATGGTTGAATGACGCGTTTCGTTTTATATTTGCTGGTTAGCCGCTCAAATGATACGGCTACATTAAAATGCATGGAAAATGCGATGGAAAGTTTTCAAAAGATAATACTTCCATAATCCTAAAAATTTCGCGTTCCTATGATAATTGTTGCAATCCATACTTAGTTTTATTCAACTATAGAGCGATAATTCATATTTTCATTCAGTAATATTCAGAAATTAACGAAAACAGCGAAATATTTGACAGCTATTTGCGTCGTTGCCAACTTTCGGAGTAAACCCTCTTAATCTATTATGTTATTATAGGTCAATATATGTCTAGCTATAGGGACGCGAAACGATAATACCTACCTACGTACCTCTTTTTGCTGACTTGTTGACGGCCATTGTGAAAAATGCAACGCGTGTGGTTAGTCTCCCCGCAAACCTCGCCGACCCCGCTGTCGTCACGCCCCCCAACGTCTGTCGCACCTCAAGGACAGTCGGGCACGATGTTGACGACCAAATAAAATGTAATAAAGCTATTTCGTTTCCAGTTTCCTAACATTGGGAAACGGAGAAGCATGATCCTGACCAATGCCAAGGGAAAACCGACGCTGGAGATATACAGACCCCCAGGTTAGTATTTATATAATGTAGAATTGTAGACTTATGTGCGAAATTCAATTTGAATTAACCACTGTGCTTTTCGGTGAAGGAAAACATCGTGAGGAAACCTGCACGCAACTGCGAAGTAATTCAAAGATGTGTGTGAGTGAAGTCCTTAATCCGCACTGGGCCCGCGTGGAGACTATAGCCCAAACCCTCTCGTGATGAGAGGAGGCCTGTGCCCAGCAGTGGGACGCAAATAGGCTGTAGTAGTAGTAGTAGAATTGTAGACTAATATAACAAACTAGCAAAGAGGTTTCAAACAAACGTATTAAAAATTTCATCCTCTTTCTTAGGGAAGCACAATAAAAAGAATGAATTTTCATTACACTTGCTCGTAAGCAGACACATTACCTGCGATCAGGCAAAGCGGGATTATATAGATGTACATTTAAATATATATTACATACATCTATATATTTTCAGCACACAACTTTATCGGGTAAAATAATATATTATATACCCGATAAAGTTGTGTATGCAACTATACATAATTAGGCCTTATAAGTTATAACACTCGTGCGATATTATTCTGAAACTCGCCTGGCGGTTTGTTTCATAAAACCCCACTTGTGGTTTAAGGACCTTTATTATGCAGCAGTTACATAAACTACTATTAAATACTCAACAATACCCCACATGCCATAGTCAGTGGCCTTTTTTTTCTAATTTACATTATGGCGTCTGGCGACCACCATTATGTATGATGTCATGTCTTCAGTGACACTAGCAGGGTTTTAACTTAAAACGAATCGATTGATGAGTGATTCATCAAAATCGACCCACGCGTTTGATCTACATATAAAGTGCTACAAAGGAACAAACATACATACATACATATATACTTACATGCATACTTACATACATACTTACATACATACATAGACAGGTAAACACATACTCCTCCTTTGCGGTGCGCAGTCGGTAAAAAAGAAACTATCGAGTCGAGGGGACTATATAAACAATACTGAATAGGTACAAAAAAAAAAAACGATTTTAAGAAAAAAAATCTGTACGTCCGGATTTAACTTTACTGGTCCGATTGCAATAAAATTTGGTATGGGGCTAGTTTATAGCACTGGTCAACATTATAGGCTACTATTTATCCCGGAAAAACGCATAGTTAGCGCGGGAACTCTATTACCGAATTCCACGCGGACGAAGTCGCGGGCAGAAGCTAGTATTCAATAGTCTTAGGCATTGACCTATAATAAGTAATAACATATGGACGAACAGTGCCTAACAGAATATGTCAAAATATATGGAGCAAACTGACATTAGAAAATACGTTCCAATATGCTAATAACGCCTCTTTATAACGAAGGCCAAACGGGTGCCTGAGCTGTTCGGGCACCCGTTTTGACAGGGCCATTTTTCTCCGGCTGATTGTGAATCCTTACTTATAATAGATCAATGGTCTTAGGCAAGGTCAGACGAACGCGCGGTCATGTACACAACAACATTGATTTGTCACAATCTTGAGCGGCGCGCGGAGCCATTCGCGCGTGACCGTGCGTTCATCTGAACCTAGCCTTACTAGGTAGGTATATAAGAGGGTGCGCCCACGGGTGACTTGTCGCCGTGACAAAAGTTTCTGTCACTTCATAAGTCACGTCTCCATAGCGAACTGAAGAAAAAGTCACGCGTGACAAAAGTCACCCGTGGGCGCATCTCCATGCATCGTTTTGGACTTGACCTAGTGACGAAACTGTCACGGGCGACATAAGTTTCCCGTGGGCGCACCCTCTTACTTACTACTTATACCTATTTATTCAAATCATGATACAATAATATACTTCGCCAGGTATGCCACTCCGGTATTCGGTAGTAGTGTGGGTGTCACCCGAACGTCATTCTCACTGCTGTGTGTTGCAAGTGGTATATTAAAATAATCCCCGACCCCCATACATACTTATATCCTGTGAGTGTTTCGGTAAATTATTACGTTCATTTGTTTTTAACTTGACCCATTTTGTGTGCAAGTAAACGATAATTGTAATGCGCAATTTTTTTTTGCATTATAACGGCAGGAAATATTTTCTTCATTTTTGTTTTATTGCAATAAAGTGACAACTCGACTTTGACGTACGGGTGACACGTAGGGCATGCAATATCGGACGGTTTTTCAATTCCGGAATTGAGTTCGAGATTGTCCTTCAATTCCGGAATTCCGGAACTAGTTCCGGAACTGGTGAAATCTTTTTCTCATTACGTTTTTTTGTAATTTTATCAACATTTTTATCATTAACAATCAACAGACTTAATTAATTAATATAAACTTGATTTTCCTACTTCAAAAATAAGAATCACTAAGTTCTATCACTCAAAACAGATAAAAAAATTGCAAAAGTATTATTCGAGTGATCAACAATTTTAGTGCCATCAAAAATTCTACTTTTTGGCAAGACCAGCTAAAGTGGTTCCGCCAGGTAGAAGTTATATTAGCACAACAGAAGACAGGAGATCTGACAAATTACAATATTCGTCGTGGCAAAACTGAGACAGAACAGAATGTTATTTATAAGTACAGCAAATTGCGGACGGATACGAGACAATCCAAGGTTAAAATATCCGTTATGGAACCAGGGTCTACTTCAATGTTAGTCAATCGACCCTTAAGGTTCTTTTACTATTGAAGGAGTTGTAGGTCGTAAGGAAGGAAATGATAATTTCAAGCATTTCTAAACCTGAAATGCTGAAAAATAGAAGAGTCCACAAAACGCAAACCTCCCTCGTGCACAGGTTCGTAACCTGTGCTCAGCTCACGGATCTCACAGAGCCACGCCGACGACGTAATAATTTAACGTTGTAGAGGTTTCTTCGAAACGATGTTTTCGTTTTGATCAATTAAATTATCACTGGATTATTCGATGATGTATGATGTTTAAAGATAATAAGTTCATGCTTGAGTAGTAGTTATTTTTCATTTTCATTTTCAATTCAGTTGAATAGTTTTCAAAATGGAAAGAAATGGTCGATTCACCCAGAAGTACTGAAGTGGTTTTCAAGATGCATACAACTAAATGATCATTGGTTCATCCAGTTGTTTAATTAAGATCCCACTGAATTTATTGATAACAGAATCATCCCAGATCCAACATCATGACTTATAGAACAATATTAATATGGGTCTTCCATCTGACGCACGAGGGGCAATTGGTTGTTTCTTCCATACATCGAAATATCCATCGCCGATAAGAATATCATCCCAGATCCAACACCACGACTTATAGTGCAATATTAAAATGGTTCTTCCATCTGACGCAAGAGAGCCAATAGGCTGTTCCTTACATACAACGAAATATACATCGCCGGACTAACAAAGTCCAAGCTTATCGAAACAGGAATGCAAAACCAGGTTCTCAGAGAATATTTTGGGTCAAACGAACAAACAAAGTGAGATAACGAAGGATATTTATGGGGAACACATGACAGACCTAGTGCGCAAATCAAAGGCTACACTAAGGGAAAGTTCCGATTCCTTACCACCCTCAGGTGGGGCAGTCAGGGAAGGCAGTCCTGTTGTAACTAATTTTCCTGTGCTTATTTTGTATCATAATCAATATAATTATTTTAAATTAAAATCTAATATATTTACCTAATTTAATTTGTGTAAATTTTGGAAAATTATCACTTTAAATTAAGGTCTAGTACAATTAAAACTCTATTTATTCAATTCCGGAATTTCCGATACTGAGGGTCTCAATTCCGGAATTGTAATATCGGAAAAAAGCTCCGAGATTCCGGTATTTCGAAATTCCGGAATTCCGGAATGCAAGCCCTAGTGACACGCCACTCGGATCGGCAGACCGTGTTTTCTTAGACCATGATTAAAATCATGGATATGGAGTGTGGAATGTGTCAACCCTCCATAATTAAAATTATTGAACGAAATGAGGTTGGTCGTGGAGGTTGGTCAACTATCAAGCCAAGCCGATGGGTGGTGCACGTCACTGGCGAAATTGGCGCCAAAATTAAAAATAAACAAACATTCATATTTGGAACAGCCCGACAGTCTTCTGTTCGGTGCGCCGTCAGACGTGCGTTCTGTGTTGATGTTTTTACCGTGATAGTGTATTTTAGGAATATAAGGATATTGATGTCAAGGTGTATTATGAAGCAATCGTTGGCTCAGCCGGTGGTGCCCGGGTCTGTGTCGCCGGGGTCCGTGTCGCCGGTGTCCGTGTCGCCGGTGTCTGTGACGCCAGTGTCTGTGACGCCAGTGTCTGTGTCGCCGGTGTCTGTGTCGCCCGTGGCCGAGGCGGCCGTGCCGGAGACGGCCGCTGCGGAGGCAGTGCCGGAGTCGGTTCCTGCCGTGGAGGCAGTGCCGGAGTCGGTTCCTGCCGCGGAGGTAGTGCCGGAGTCGGTTCCTGCCGCGGAGGCAGTGCCGGAGTCCGTTCCTGCCGCGGAGCCGGTTGTCGTTTCGGCCGCACCGACGACGCCGGCAGAAACTGAAACTCCAGGTTCGGTTTTGATGAATAGACTACATATTGCCTATCATATGAACACGTGGAGCGATAGTCCAGTAGGTAATATCACAAATAAGTGGTTACCTATTTGATTGAGTTTCATATGGTTTCAGTGTTTCAGTGCTGAAACACTGCAACCATTCTGAAACAATTGTGATTTTAGAAGAGAAATATTTTGTTGTATCTACAAAAAAATATGGTTGTAGATATTTCGGAAAATGTGTCGAGAGTATTGTAGTGGAATAGAGTTCATCATAAAATGAACGCTGACAGAATAGACACTATATCTATTTTAAAGTTTTTTAGGAAACCAATTGCATTAAATCTTTCTTGTTTTTAAATTTTGTTCAATTATAATCAAATCAAATACTGTATCTCGTCCTCTCCTGTGCCCAGCAGTGGGCCGTAAATAGCCTTGGTGGTGGTGGAAATACTCTCATCATCATCATCATCATTTCAGCCGAAAGACGTCCACTGCTGGACATATGCCTCCCCCAAGGCTCGCCACTCCGACCGGTCCTGTCCTACTTGCTTCCACCGGTTTCCCGCGACCTTCACGAGGTCGTCGCTCCATCTTGTTGGAGGCCTACCGACAGCTCGTCGGTCCGGCCCCATCGGCCATCAGTCCTGCGAGCAATGTGCCCCGCCCAAATTCTTCGGGCTATGTCGGTGACCCCAGTTCTGCTGCGGATATCCTCATTTCTGATTCTATCACGCAGAGAAACCCCGAGCATAGCCCTTTCCATTGCCCTCTGAGTGACTTTGAGCCTTCTTATGAGACCCATCGTGAGCGCCCAAGTCTCGGAACCATAAGTCATCACTGGCAACACACACTGGTCGAAGACTTTCGACGGAAATACTCTATACTTAATCAAATACCTACCTACCACGCTTACTTCTCGAATACTACGTGGCTTTGCTGTAGGTACCTATTATGATTACTCCTTGACTTATATTGCCATTTACTTAAGTGAGAGCTCAAAGTTCCAGTTGTAATAATAATAATAAGTAATTCAATTCTTTATACGCTTTATACTTCCACTTGCCGGAATGCCACAATGGGGACTATCGTTTCTTTGCTCGCCAGTTGGCGCCACTGTTGACTAAGGTCCAGAGTACTCCAGAGGTATAGCTGTCAAAGGCGACTTTAAAGGATCGGCGTCGAAACAAAATTTTAAATCTTAAATCTCATTAAGTTTACTAATTATAAATAATTATCATCATATCGAGTAGCTATGCCGCAATGTTGTGCAGTTCCGTTTTGTTCCGAAATATTGTTTTGTTTCAAAGCGTTTACATTCATCGCCAAATAATCCATGTTTGCGATAATTTCACGAAGGAGATCAGTTTTCAACAGATAAATTAAAGGTATTATAGTTTATATCAGGAAACCCGCCAAAACCAGTAAAAAATAAGTGTTATTGGACCAAACGCGACACTAGCGCCTCTAATGGCAAATTTACACGCGATAGCCCCCATTGGCAGATTTTGTAGTCACCCCACTCTGTCTGCTGTTCCAAATGTGTAAAATCTAGCAACAACATGTCCTTTAAGATACAATACTGTACTCGCCAAACCGTGAGTCGTTTCAGATAGGAGGAAAGTTGGCTGTTGGACCGTGGCGCCACGCATGGCCAACTGGGTTGAACTGATTGCGGATGCGGACAGATGATAAATTTTTTTTATCACTAGCTTCTGCCGGCATCTTCGCTCGCGTGGAATTCGGCTATCGCGTTCCCGCGGGATATATGCGTTTTCCGGGATAAAAAGTAGCCCATGTCCTTTTAAATAATCTTCATACCAAATTTCATGCAAATCGGTCCAGCGGTTGAAGCGCGAAGAGGTAACAGGCAGACAGACAGACAGAGTTACTTTCGTATAGGCCTGACCCAGCATCGTCAAATTGCTCATGTAAGATCATAGTTTTCTAAGAAATGTTAAATGTTAAAAATATGAAAAAAACATATGTTCTATTTGATTATATCATCCCTACGTTGACAGCTTTCGTTACACGTTTCACGAAACTTCGCTCGATAAGTACAATTTAATTCCAAAGTAACCTCTAACTCGGACCTTTAATCCAACTTTACTCCAGTTTATTATATCAAACAGTGTAAAACTAAATATAACAGAAATATTATCCATATTATATGCAGACATTGACAGCTTTATAAATGTCATGTTTGTAGACGTTATTTTTATAGAAATTAAAACTTGTAAATACGAACTAATTCGGGCGTTATGTGCGTATCGCTTTCTCTTTCACTCGTTTCACGAATGACAGTGACGGCTGAGCTAGGTATAGGAACGGCCTTAATAATTATTCACGACTTCACAGGAATAAGCAGGAGAACAAAGGGAAATGAAAATGGTCAGCTAGGTATTCGTTCGTTTGAAACCTCGATGTACGATTCAATATTGTACTTTGTTATATACAGAGTGTTTATGTTGATATGCGTTAACTTCGGAATAGCACTTACGACATAACAGAAACGATACCGTAAATGAATTTTAGTTGATAATGAAAAACTTTTTTTTAGCTTTTTCATACAGAAGTAAATAAATATTGCCATGACGACTAATGCACAGCCCAAGCACAACCTTTAGATGTAGACGAAAGTTACTGTCAACTGGGGGCGAATTCTCTGACTATTCGAAATGATTTCATAAATGACATGTCCATACAAAAATGACAGATTGTATTGAAAATTCGTATACGACATTATCGTGATGCTGATGAGTTCGAGATAGGGTCCTGTCACAGTTTCATATTGTCGTATTGACGTGACACATAAATTAAATAGCAAAATGTCAAACGAACTCATTATTTTCACCTCCTTGTCATACACAAAGGAGATTTGGAAACTCTATTTACTATAAGGAAATAAAAAGCAAATATTTAGTTGGATTTTACACTGGTCTAAAGTACAGTCGAGTTCATTAATATGTGTACAAGTTTGGACCTTATTACAACGTGGTAAGGTGCAAAAGTTTGTATATATTGGCGAACTCGACTGTACATACGTGATTAAATTAAAATCTTGAATATTTTTAGAACGGTGTTAGCAAGCACCTTGGTCTCTTGGAGAAATTAACTTAATTAGGCCTGAAGAATTTTCCCTTAAATTAACGCATATCAACATTAACATCCTGTAGAAATCTCTTACTATTAGGTACTTTGCTTAACTTTTCGGATGAAATTTAAAAACTGCTAAACAGATTTTCATGAAACATGGCTAAGAACAGTCGGGATAAAATTATCTATTCTATGACACAAAAAAACTAAACGAAAATCGGTTCTTCCGTTTGGTAGCTACGATACCACAGACAGATACACAGACACGGTAAACTTATAACACCCCTCTGTTTTTGCGTCGGGCGGGGCACACGGCCTACACGGCCTATAAACGCACGATTTTGAACACAATTCGAATGAAGTGTCAATGTTTGCGTGCGACGACTTCTGTGTGCGTTGCGAGGACGTCTGTACACTTGTAAATGTGTGTGTACGAACTACGCGGGCCAGTGATCCAGCTCCATCTCCAGATGAAACAAATGACGGTAAGGGCGAATTGGGCGCGAGTTGCGCGGGGGCTAGATTCAGGCGTTTGATTCCGTGGCCATTCTGTATGTAGTATTATTAAATATTCTGTTTTCGGGGGTTAAAAATAGCAGTGCGCGGACGTACATTGTAATTAAAGCTTCTAAGTACTGTGACAAGAAATCGTCAGATGGGAAAGGGAATCGTCAGATGGTAGTGCTAGAGGTACTCCTTGAAGTTAAATGAAAAGAAGAGTTATATTAATACTTATATTGGTTTTATAGTAGGGCCTAAGTTTACAAGCGCGCGTTGCTACAACGAGCTTCAGACTACTACTGGACGTTCCAGAATGGCTTTCTTTTTTTAATATTCAAATGATCAGTAGTTCTAGAACGTTTTACAAAAACGAAAAACCCTAAAGAGTTCGTATAGCGAGGGCTATACTAACTCTCTCTACAGTACTAACGTTTCTGGTCGCCTAACGCTGTATTCCTGACAATCCTCGTTGACCAGCAGGTGTCCGCATCGACGGCGTCGCCGCCCCCACCAACAAGCTGAATGTCCACGCCAAGGAGTTCACCATGATGAAGCCGGATCTCAGCCGGTGAGTGTCTTTTATTGTATCTACTTAAAAGGAAGCCTGATCTGATCTTGCTATATGTCATGGCAGATGGCAGTCTTAGCCGGCCTGCCTAGTCTAGTTCACGCCAACCCAACCACTTCTATTCGAGCTACACCACCATTTGGTACGCAAATTTTCAAAATAAATGTAAGTGGCTAACGTCCTACGAAACAAGTCTCGACCACTTTAAGATGGAGTCCCTATCCGGTAGACGGAAAGCTTCCGATATTCTGTTTCTGTACAAGCTGTTACGCGGTCTCGTCGACAGCCCCGAGCTGCTTGAAACTTTCAAATTTGCTGTTTCTCGAGTTAGTAGCCGCCTATGCAACAGAAGACCATTCTTTTTACCTTGTTGTCGAACAAATGTGGGTCGGCATGCGCCTCTGTATAGAATGATTGCATCGTATCATACTCATAAATCCAGCCTAGATTTATTTTCATATTCTTTGGTCTCGGCTAAGATTAAAGTCAGGCTAGCCACTAAATAGTGTTTTATTTTTCATTTTTGTTTGCACTTTATAATTATTTTAGTAGTTTTTAAAATTAGTCATAATAACATAAGTCGTAGTAGGATAAACTTTTAATATTGTTAATGTTAATGACTGTACAAGCATGTTGTGTCTACTAGTTTAGGATGTACACGATAAGTATTAGTAGTATTAAGTCATATATGTTTTCCAGTTGTATCATCCAGTTTGTAGACTTTTTAATAAAAAAAAAAAAAAAAAGTTAACGCCGCCCCAACCCTCCAAACGGTACAGGAATGCCTTCCTCGAATCGAGTGACCAATTTCACAGATTCTTAAATCTTTGCCGGTGCGTCAACGTTGATTCAGCGCGACCTTGCACTGATAGTTTGTTTTTCGTCAACGTCTGGCCAAAGCGGTAGTAATTCGTTTCTCTGGCGCCGATCCAGAAAAGTCTAAACAAAATTCAGTAACGCGCGCATTGACGGTGTGTACTTAGTCTCAGTTTTTGTTATCACTTTGTTGCTGGCTACGGCGTCGCGAGCACGCGCTTGATCGCCGAACCACGCAGCCAGTCCGCGCCCGCGCGACGAGACTCGTGCGGAGTCCTCGGTCCGAACGAAAACAATAAACAATCACGAATGCATTCGAACGAACCCGAACACGAGCCCAGTGAATTTAATCCCGCACCCCCCACCAGTTGAGGAAATCTCCCGCGATTTACGTTTATTCACTTAGACTAGATTCTAATAATAAACTCGATGCTACGAAGTGAAATTAAACGTAATTTCGCAGCGACAGATTGCCAAGTTTGCACAGGGATTGGCGGTGCGTTGGTTGGTGATAACCATTACATTTCGCGTAAACAAGTGAGAATACCTTTGTGCTCGTCGGATTGAATACTTGCTTTGTTTGTGACAAAGTAGATAATTATGAAAAATGGTGCGCGGGAGGTTCTCAACTTCAGACGTGTAAGTAGTATCTGTCGGACATGGATATATATGTAGTTAAAATAGTCTGCTTTCAAGTAACCAAATGCCGCTATTGCCACTAGTCTAGTTGTGCGTTGACGTCACGTGTTTTGTCGATAAAGTACCAAGGTAGATTAATAAAACTATGATGCTTTGTCTATGGTTGCTCCTTTGCTATTTTTTTCTCTATTTGAGTTTTGCTCATTAAGGCGAGTAGTGAGGCAAAAATGCAAATTCGAGGTGTTTTTGTAACCATTTTTCTATAATTGTAAAAAGTTGTCATCTGCAAAGTTTACGAATATGGAACACAAATATAGTCAATTAGTGTTTCTGGTATTTTATATCGTCTTATATGTAATGATTTGTACTATGGATGTCATTTAAGAAATCCTTAATCCTCCTATATGTAACCATTTATTTCCGCTTAGGAAAAAATCTACGTTGCCAAATTTTTTGCAAGTACTTTTCAGAATTTTATCTAGGGCTTTACCTTCTAACTTATATGATAAATAGCTTTTAGACGAAAAACCCATGTGTTCCTTAGTGTATAATCACAAGTATCACAACACACATTTGCTGCGCTTGTTATGGTAGGCGTTTTGTTGAATTATGCGGCGTTTTTTATATTTTTAAATATTTTTATTTATTGATTAAAAAATATCTAAACTATCGTGATTACTAAAGAAAGAAGGATAAAAGTTCGTTTCATAAATTTGACTTTTATATTTGAAGTAGTGTTATTTTTCTATAACTTCATTGCATTAAACAGAAAGTTGTGGTTGAGAACAAGGCGACGTTGCGAGTTTCGGCACTCGTGTTGTTTACCTCGCGGTCGCGCGCGCTGTTGCCAGCTAGGTAGGTATCCCGAACTCGATCAGAGGACGCACAGCATGGTCGGCCTGCCGGCCGGCACTCGGAAATGAGTGAATAACGAGTGAGTAACTAGCGAGAGAGTAAGTCGAGTGGAGTGATTTGTCTCGAGGATTTGCATTTTATTGTTGTTATAGATACTTATTTGTTAAGTTTGTTTTGTTACTCCATAATAGTGTTCTTGTTATAATATTGTTATTGTTACCTAGTGTTAAAATGGGTAATAAAAAGGGGAGAAGATCACACTGCTCTATAAAGTTGATACGAAAGCGAC